>PVKC010007004.1:0-30190 GCA_004027635.1 Crocidura indochinensis | reverse complement strand
CTATAGTAATACACATTGCATGGCACTGGGATAAACACAGTCTTGTACCAATGTAATAAAATTGAGGGCCCAGATACTAATATAAAAATGCATGAAAGGCTAATTTACAAAAAAGGGTCTAGAAGTGGAAAGGATAGTCTCACTAACAAATGGTGCTGGAAAAAGAGGATAGCCAAAATTAAAAATAAAATTTAAACCCCATTGCATTCTGTATGCAAAAGATAATTCAAAATGGATTAAATACATCAACATCAAACCAAATCTGTCTATAAAATACATAAAAGAAATCAAAGTAGAAATAAACAGAAGTACATCAAATTAAAAATCTACTGCATTGCAAAAGAAATGAAACCCAATAAAAGCTTAATAAAAAAGCTATCCTACTGACTGGGAGAAAATATTTACATACCATACATTACAGGAATAATATCTCAGATATAGATAGCACATTTATAAAGTTCAGCAACAACAAAACGTCAATATATGGAGAGAAGAGATGAACAGACACTTTCTCAAAGGTGACACACAGATGGTCAACAGGCACATGAAAAATTATTTATCATCACTGATTGTCAAGGAAATGCAAATTAGAATGACAAATGACCTCACACCAATAAGAACAGTCAATACTAGAAAGTCTGGCAGTAATAAGTGCAACAACACAGATGTGGTTTAAAGGGAATACTTATTCATTGCAGATGAATACCTAGTTCAGTCTTTTCAAAAAATGGCTTGAAGATGCATCAAAGAACTAAGAATAGAACCTCCATATGTCCTTGCAATTTAACTCCTAGGCTTCTACCCTACCAACCCCAAAACAATAATCAGAACATATGCACACCTATGTTTATCATAGCATTATTTACAATAGCCAAGATATGGTAACAACATAACTGTCCAACAAAAGATGAGTGAATAATGAAAAATTGTGATCTAGGGCCTGAGCTAGAATACAGCAGGTAGGGTGCTTGTCCTGCATGTAGTTGACCAAGGTTTGAAATGTGTCACCTCATAAGGTCCCTGAGCACTGCCAAGAGAGATCACTGAGAAAAAGCCAGAGAAAGCTCTATGCATTGCCTATATGATCAAAAAATAGAAATTGTACTATACGCACCTTATGAAACACAGTTCAACTATTTAAAAAAAGATAAAATCTGCAGTTTACAGCAAGTTGAATAGAATTAGAAGCTCTTATTCAGAAAGAACGAGAATCAGAAAGAAAAACAAATACCAGATGATATTCCTCATATGAAGAGTATAAAGAAACAAAGAAAAGGACCAGGCAATCCCCATGGAAAACAAACCCAAGACATTATCAACAAACTGTGCTCTGAATATGCTAAAGGGATAGAGAAAAGGATTTGGGGTTAATGGAGAAAGGATATTGAAACTACAATCGTGTGTGTAGCATAGTAGCTTTGCCAATATGAAACAGTAATATTGATTACTATAGTAAAGCAAAATAATCTCAAAAGTAGAAACAAAAACCAAGTGGTTTTATATCTATTTTGGCTGAATTTATATACAATATCATATCATACGATATTATTTTCTTGACTGTTTCTGTACACGTAACTCAAAAAAATTGGAAAACTAAAAAAACAAACAAACCCATAAACCCCCAAAATAGACATTTATTCCTTACCACTCTGGAGGCTGGGAAGTTTGAGGTCAAATGTTTTTTTTGGGCTTTTTTTTTTTTTGGTTTATTTAGTAGCAAGAACTTTTGTTTGGATTTAGATGGTGGCTTTCTTGCTCTGGTATTGCAAGGCCTTTTTTTTTTTTTAAACAGTTACTTTAAGTATCATTCATTGTTCTTGATTGAATTGTTTATGATTGAACTTCTGTCGTAGAATGTACACTACCCTTCACCAGTGCACCTTTCCTACCACCAATGTCCCCAGCTCCATTTCATCCCAACAGTTTTTTCTCTATCTCCTCACCTATCTACACGGCAGGCATTTTACTTCTCTCTTTCTCTCTCTCTCTTTTTTTTAACACTGTAGTTTGCACTATTGTTAATGAAGGGGTACCATGCTTATCATTTTATCCCCTTTCAGCACCTAGTTCTTATCCAGATTCCAGAGTGGTCAGTTCCAACTGTCATTGTTTTATGGGGCCCTTCTCTACCCTAATTGCACTACTCTACTATTTGTAGTAAGCTTCCAACCATGGACTGGTCATTCTGGCCCTCATCTCTATTGTCTCTGGAATATTATTACCACATTGTATTTTTCCTATATTTCATAAATGAGTGAGATTATTCTATGTCTATCTCACTCCCTCTGACTCATTTTACTCAGCATAATATTTTCCATATCCACATGTATAAGCAAATGTCATTACTTCATTTTCCTAACAGTTGCGAAGTATTCCATTGTGCAGAGATACCATAATTTCCTTAACCACTCATCTGTTCTTGGGTTGTTTCCAGATTCTGGCTATTGTGAATAGTGCTGTGACTGCAGAGGACTTTACTGCGTGGTGTTTTGGGATTCCTAGAGGGGTATTGCTGGATCATATGGAAACGCAATTTCTAGTTTTCTGAAAAATATCTATACTGTTTTCCAAAAAGGATGGATCAATCTACATTCCCATCAGCAGTGAATGAGAGTTCCTTTTTACTCACATCTGTGCAAGCACTGATTGTTCTTGTTCTTTGTGTTGTGTACCAGTCTCTGTGGTAAGAGATAATATCTCAGTGTTGTTTTGATTTACATCTCCCTAATGATTATTAATGTAGAGAATTTTTCATGTTCCTTTTCTTTGTGAATGTGGAGAGAAAAAGATGAATCAAGAGGGTGGTATATCTTCCCAGAAGGGCACTAATCCTACTGGATTGACCCAATGCTTATGACATCATTTAATCTTAACTACTTTATAATAAGATCTGTCTTCACTTGGGGTTTAGAATTTCAATATATTAATTGCTAAGTATGGGCAAGCTCTTTACATTATACATAGTGAGACCTGAGATTCTGCATTTCTAACAAGCTCTTGGGTAATGTAGTAGATATAGGTCCTTGGATCACAACACATATATCAGAGAAGTACTGTCAGAGGTCTCAGACCTGCAATAGCTCAGAGTGTGGGTTTCAGTTATAAAACGAAATGAAACACAGCTCATCATGTTACAAAAGTTTCTGGGGAGCCCATGCTGGTGGAAATATCAGCATACCACCATATTTACGTGTAAGATGCCAAAACACAAAAGATAAAAAGAGATCCTCAGAAAGGTAGCTGCATTTTCAACAAATGTACACAAGCAAAGTACCCTGAGCACTATTTTCAGGTAGCTGAATTTTCTCTCCAGCCATGAGGCATACTTTTTTTAATTAGGAATTTAATTTAATATTTATTTTTAAATTAATATCTTTATTTAAGCACCATGATTACAAAATGTTTGTAGTTAGGTTTCAGTTATAAAAAAGAACACCCCCTTCTTTACCAGTGCAAAGCTCCACCTCTCCAAATTAGAAAGTCTATCACCAAAGACCTCTTCTGTGGAATGTTATTGGAAGTTCATTTTCAGCTAATGCGAAGAGGCAAAGACATCCGTGCCATATGGCAAAAGTAATTTTAGCACAGGAAGGGGAAAGAGAACCCTGCCTGCATTTCCAATTTTGTACACCTATTAATTGCAGAGAGGTGTATGTTTTTTTTTAATCTTTAAAGGATTAAATTTGTTATAATTTTATTTGGACTGCTGATGAAGAGCTGAAAGAAATGGGAATGAACTTTTATGAACAATCTGCATTAAAACCAAAAAAAAAAAGAAAAAAATACCTGCCAAAGTATAAAAAAAATACTTTGACAACTGCCTCCAGATGAGAGTGACTGTGGGCTCAGGAATATGAAGTTCCCTATTGATATATCTGGGCTATTCAGCACTGTTAGGGTATCTGTGCCTTTATTTTCCTTGAACTCTGACCGGGTTCATTTGGATTGAGGCAGGGTCATTTGGAATGTATATATTAGTTATCACAAAAGGTCCAACCTCAAAGCTAAGTTCTAGAAACTTCTCTTATACATAGCATGGTATTCTTGTATTTCTTTCAACTGGAAATGATCTGGCCTTCTGTGACTTGAATTTAGTCTCCTGTTTAGGAGACTGCACAGACATTGTCAGGCACATATATTCTCAGGTGAAGGAACCAGTCAAGGCTTCCATACTTCAAACAACCTTGGGTATCTAGAAGAATGACTGGACATCTCAGTCCTGTTTTTCACTGCTTAGCACACAGTGCCAGAAGGGTTTGATTAAAACCAGCTCCCTGTACTCAACATTGTAGTTTCATTCACATTTTAATCTTCTCACAGAAGACTAAGTTAACATGGCACACATCAGTGGAGGAGATTAAGCAAATACACTTTGCCTGAAGCTACCCTGTGCATCAAAGGGAAATCTCAGCCTAAGTTAAATTAGATGCAGGACAGAAGATTTTACCCTGTTCCATAACTTTCTCTGCCCTGCTCTGATTCTTCTTTTTTTTGAAAAAATGTTTACAATTACCTCTTATCAGGGGCTTTCCCAAAAGCTATGAAGGAAGATTTACTTGGGGAGAAGCCAGAACATTTGTTATGACTTCTTCGAAAGAGCTATCTTTATTAGGAGCATTAGATCTTAACCAGGTAATCATTCCTTTAAGTCTCAAGATCTAGAATTTGCAGTGATATGTGTCCTGGGGTTATGGCTGAGGGACAAGAGAAGGACAAAAATAAAACCAAACAAATTGAGCTCAAGGGCTTAAGTCCTATATTACTGAGTTAGAGATGTGTGGCTGTGGTTAACTGTAGGGATGGGCCCTCCATTGCTGAATAGGAAATGCTGTTCTTGCTTCTCTGTCTCCAATCTCATACTTTATCTTCTAGGACAATCCTTTGAATGATAGCAGAGGAGGTTTGGGGTTTGTTTGGATATCTCTAGGATCAGCTCATTTTAAATGTATGCTTTTTGGGTTGTCATCTTGGTATGTAAGATAACTTCAACATTAGACCAATGACAATGGAATTGGTAATGAGACTTCGCATATTCAGATGTCTAGTAAATTCTGTACCTCACCCAGTACCAACTGTATCACATCAAGGTCCCTCTAGATTTATCCTTCCTGCTGTTTTCTTGCCTGTTAACTATATCAACTTTGCCCACTTACAGGTTCCTGATTCTTTATTTTTGTTTTGGGACATACCCAGTTGTTCTCAAGGATTACTCCTGGCTCTGAGCTCAGGATCACTGCTAGAGGTCTCTGGGGTCAATATGGAGTGTTAATATTGAAGCTGGGTTATCTGCATATAAGGCAAGAGCCCTGTATGCAGTTCTATTGCTGTACTGTAACTGAGGTACTATCACTTAGCCCTTATTCCTTGCTTTGATTTCTCATTTTCTCGTTCCTTTTCATTGCATTCAGATGCCAGCAGCAGTCAGTTGATGCAAGCACCAGAGTAGCCCTTGGCTATTCTTTCTGGTTCTGCTGTCTGTGAATGCCATCTTGTCTCTCTACACAGAATATTTACTTCTTTTGGGCCAAGGACATGGTGGCAAAAAAAAGAAGAAAAAAAAAAGGTCTTTTTATAAACTTCACTACTACTTAGTTCATTTGAGTAGGCAGATGTTATTCATTTTTAGTCTTTCTTTTTTCTTATAAATTAAGTTTCTCTAATCTACTTAAGCCTTTAAATCTATACATCTTCCTTGGATTATAGCTTTAGCATCTTCCTAAACTTCAGTATGAATCCTCTTCTTTTGGTTATTTTCTAAATCCTGTTACACATTAGCCAGGACTTGCCCACTATAAAAACGTTGATTTAAAAGAATCTTTTTTAATTTGTAGCAATTAAAATACATTTTTGGCTGCCATATGCTGTTGGTGATTTACAGTTACATTGCAGGTAGAGAACAGAGCTTGCAATTCTTTCCTTTGTCTTTTGAGATGAATGACGCTTTGGTAAGAATTTTTGCTTTATGATGTTCTTATTCAAAAGTCTTCTCTCTACAGGGGTTGTTTGGAGGCTTTCAGATTCTAGTATTTCAGATGATAAATAAGCAGTTGATGCTTTCTGTTGGGTTAGAAGATTTTCTTTCTATCTTGAAAATCAGAATTTTCACAAGTATATTTCAGGGTTTATTGTTATTTTCTAAGCTTTTAATCCATTCTCTCCAGAATTCAGTTAGCCTTTTAATCAGATAACCAAGTAAATAATATTATTCATAATGCTATTTGCCCCCTGATTTCCACATGCTTGGTACCTCCTGCTTTTTGGCAATCCCAGTGTGGACATAATGATTCTCCGGGAGTGTTTTCCTAATTTCTCATCTTCTTCTGATATTTCTGCTTTGGGGGTTACGTCTCCTCAACTTGAGATCTTGTGATATTTCTTTAACTTAATCTTCCCAGCTCTGAATCCAATTCTGTCTTAAGCATTGATTATTTCCCACTGCTATATTTTTTTAAACTGAATCTTACAAATTCTAGAAGGTCATTGTTAATTCCAGAAAGCCTTTGCCAGGCTTTGATGATTTCTTGTTCTAAATCAAACTCTCAGGAATTTCCTTCTATTTCTGCTTCTCTGGAGTAGCCAGTTGCTCTCCTGGTGACAGTCTTCCCACGGTCAGGTTGTTTTCTATAGGTTTACCATTAGCTGATCCCTGTCTTGGTTCCTACAATGTCTGAGTAGACCTGCCCATGAGGGTAGTGAGGGTAGGAGACCTTCCATGTTTCCTCTGGAACTGGAGTCTCTATTGAGGATGGATGGAACCTCTCACACCACAGAGTGGGCCCCACTTTGCCACTAGGAAAGCCCCGAGTGGGGAGGATTTAATAAGCTCATGAAATTTTCCATGTGCAGTCAAGAGAGGATTGGTCCCCTTCTGGAGGCAAACAGATAGCTGCCAGATGTTGCTTTAGGCTGCTCTGCTCTGGACTAGGCCCCACACTGAGATTAGGTTGGCACTCATGCATCTTTCTTTTTCCCAAAGGGCCTCACACTATTTAAGCTCACTGTGTCCCCAAAGAATGCTGCCCCAGGGTTTTTCTGTGGAGAAGGCAGACCTCAGTACATGGATCTGCCTGAGCACAACCATCCCTGACTCACTCTCCTGTCTTCCTTCTTTACATACTCTTCATTGAGCTGTTTGAAGCTACATTTGAAGCCATGTGCTGAATTTCTTGGTTGTGCAAGGCATTTCCCAGGCAGACAGAAGGTGACTTATTAATAATAAACTTCCTCTTGTGGCCAGAGCGATAGCATAGCAGTAGGGTGTTTGCCTTGCACTTGGATGACCAGGATGGACCCAGGTTCAATCCTCAGCATATCATATGGTCCCTCAGCCTTCTAGGAGCAATTTCTGAGTACAGAGCCAGGAGTAACTCTTGAGCTCTACTAGGCGTGGCTTCAAAACCAAACAACAACAAACAACAACAACAACAAAACCCTTCCTCTTAACTCTTCCCCTTTTATCAATCTGCCTTAAGCTTGCTCAATTATCCTCATTCATCCTTTGAAGAACCCTATGAGTAAAGAATACCTCCTGGGGCCTCCATTTGCTTGCCTGGAAGACAGTGATATCATCTACCTTATAGGTTTGCTGTGGAGAATCAAGAAAGATCATCGCTGATCCATGTAGATGCTCAGGTGAGAGTTTAGAATCTCAGGCTTCTCTCCATGGAGATTTCTAAAAAGACCCAGAGCAGTTCCCTGAGCAGACACAGTGCAGCTCAGGCCTACATGCTTGCTTTGAAAGAAGAAGGAGAAGAAGGTGGGAGCAAGAGGCCTCAGGAGGGCAAGCTGTGTGGGTGGTAGAAGGGCAGCAGGTATCCCGGGGGTTCTGTTTTCTTGATGAGGTGAGACAAGGTCCTCCACTGATGGAGTGTGAAGGAGGGAAGTTTGTGAAGGATGAAGAAGAAACAAATTAAATGTCTGCGAGTGGGAGAAAATGAACCTTCAAGAGAAACCTAGTAAGCTTGCTGAGCAATACTGAATGCCAATTTGAGCCTTGAGATCATGAATTTAAAGTGAAAACAGAGGCTTGATTGTGTGAATTTGCTTCAGCACCCAGCAGCCCAGGAGTTGCCCACCCGGAGAAGCTTTGGAGCTGTTTCTAATCGATTGTTCTTGTTTGCAGTGTTGAGTGCCCACAGTGCCTGAGGTCTGCTTTTATGCACAATGACAGTGGATTCTCTTCAGACACATTATGTTGATGATAAAAGCAGCTGTATTAGCGGCTTCTCACCTTGTTGCAGTTTCATTTTCATTTGCCTGTCTCTTCTCCCCAGAGACTACATGTGTAAATCACCGGTTTATTGTAATTTAATTTGCAGAATACTTTGGATAAATAACTTGTTTTCTTAGCTGATATGGCTTGGGGTACTATATTTTCTTTTCATTATCCAATCAGGGTCTTCATCTCTGCCAAAACAACAAAGGTGCATGATACTGATGGAGGCTTGCAGAGACAAAGCATGTCTCTGGGCATGCCTGGTTCCAAGCTCCTTATATGCAGGCACCCAACTCATTTTCTCCAGCAGCTTCTTTTCACTGGGAGGACTAATTTGCATGAGGTCATACAGAGAGTACACCTCACACCTTGGATTTAATCCCAGCTGCCTAGTCTTTGAAACTTGAGACTTCTCTAAGGTACTCCAGAAAAGAACTCAAACATTTCTGACCCTCCACACTATTTATTCTATGAGAACATTCATAATAAATCCCATCAACTACTTGCTGAGCCAGCTCCAACTTTTCCATCATATGCATATTTCCACTTTCCCCAGGCCATTAAGGATAAAGATGACCCTTGTCATCTAGTCAGTTTGCTTAGACATTTATGAAAGACTTATCCCATTTCACGACTGTGATAAAGATGACCACGAGACCTTCCTCGCATCCCTAAAACTCCTTTTATCTGGGATCAGACATATCAACAGGGAAAATGCCACAGAAGATACAGATAAATGTCTGTGACATGAGGTGCTATGTAGACAAGTTGCAGAAAGAGACAGGACAGGTCTCTTGCTGAATTTATTTGAACAAAAATGGGAGATTTTGATTCCTAATCAGAAACCAATTTATTTGGTGATGATTGCAAAATACTTGGGCAACAGGGATCAAGGACTATAAGTACTGGATTTTCTTGAATAGGCAAACTATGGAGAGAGGAGATGCTAGAAACTAGAGGTGAGATTTTGGAGTAGTAGTTGTTTGTTTTTTGAAACGCACCCAGTGGTGCCCAGGTGTTCCTCTTGGCTCTGTGCTTAAGAATTATCCTGGTGGGCTTGACTAACCGTATGGGATCGAACCTGGGTTGGCTATGTGTAAGTACAGTATACAGTACAGCTCTATTTGCTGTATACTATTGCTCCAGTCCCTTTGAGCAAATTTTTAGCAGCTTGATCTCTTTGAACAAATGCGACTGGTGACAGCTGCACAAATCAGGTGGATGAAGTCATGCTCTGGATAGGTTTCTCATAATGGGGCACTGTGAGGACAGGAGTGATTCAGGAGCCTTATACCCTGTATTTAGTTTGGACCACACATCGCTGGATGTGTGGCTCTGGGGATTTCACACAAGCTTTCAGGACTTCAGCCTTTCCATTAAGGACTTGGAGAAAAGGTCCTTCCAGGATTGTGGAGAGAGTCAAAACAAGTTGGTAATGTACCATGAATAATAGGCATAATTTCATCCATATCATCATTACTATGACATAATGAAGCAGAACAGTTTAATCTCTATGTAAACACGTTTCTTTAAAATACCTTTAGGATGGAAACATAGTACATAGGGTAAGGCACTTGCCTTGCATACAACTGACCTGGGTTTGATCCCTGACATCCCATATGATCCCCTGAGCACTGCCAGTAATAACTCCTAAACACAGAGCAGGAGTAACCCAAGTATTACCAAATGTGACCCCCCAAAATGAAAAAAAAATCCTTTATTGTGGTTGGAGAGTACTGTAAGATGCTGCAAGGCCAGATGAGGTCCCAAAACCACCCCCAAAAAACTATTTTTGGAGTATTCATGCTCCACTCTCAGCGGAATGCTCATAGAGGGTGAAATGAGTAGAAAAATGCTACTTCTACTCAATTGCTCTTTTAAAAGCTCACCAACTTCTCTTTTAGACTCTATTAAAGAAATTAAATGGTCATTTTCATTTAATGTGCCATAATTTGTGTGGCATATTCTTTCCTTTTCCTTGGACCTAAGTAGAGTTGCTATTTATGCTGCTAATGTTACTTCACAGGATGATGAGAATACAATAAAGGAGATGGTTATGGACAGATTGTTTCTACTAGGCAACAAGCACCAAGTAGTTTTGCCTACGTTTAAATATCACAGTCACTTGGGAGCTTGGTGGACACATAGCTTGCATTTTAAAGATGAAAAAAAAAAGTTCAGAGACTCTAAGTCAAATTTTAGAAGTCACAAAGCAAGTGTAAGTCAGAATGACTCTGGCCCCAAATCCTCTGCTATCTGCTCTCTATTTTTTTCAGTCTCCTGAAATAAGTATTATAGGCCTAGTTATCTAAAGAGAATGCATGGCAGATTCTAGTATATAGATGAAGGCCAGAGACCAAGTGAAATGGAGACCTAAGATTGGTTCTGAGTTCTCCACATTTTCTTTGAGTTCTTGAGGGCAGACAACATGGTAGAGTGATCACACTAGATGCTAAGTCTATCACTGTCAGAGAATATGGTTTCAAATGGGGGGCGGGAAGGGGAAAAGATAATGGAATTGGACTAGAATTGAAGTTATGGTTGTATACTCATTAGATGTATGCATTATATATGTGTGTATATATGGGTAGCTACTTTAGGGAATATAGAAAAGCATGTATCTCGTCTTTTTCATACATGAATGTATTCTGAATTTTTTTCTACCAATAACTAAGCTTTAATGTAACTAAGTTTGAAGCAGCAATGGGCAAATCTAGCACCCATTCTTGGTTTTCTAAACAGAATTCTCTTTTTCCTCACAGATACAAGTTGTTCAATATAGAGTTTCAGTCACACAATATCCAATACCCTTCACCAGTGCACACCTCCCTCCACCAATGTCCCCAGCTTCCTTCCCACCTTCCCCGTACTCTCTCCCCTATATAACTCTGTAGCAAACATGCTTCTTCTCTTTATCTTCCTTCTTTTCCCCCTTTACACTCTGTGGTTTAAAATATTGTTACCAAAGGGGTATTAAGCTTATCTTTTCACACCCAGTTCTTGTCCAGAGTGATCATTTCCAACTATCATTGCCATTATGGTCCATTCTCTTCCACAACTGCAGTCCTCCACTGTTTGTGGCAATCTTCCAACCATGTACTGCTCTTTCTGGCCCTTGTCTCTATTGTCTCTGGATATTATTTCCATATTAGCTGAACAAAATTCTTTGCTAAGAAGCAAAAGGGATGTTTGGAGCAATGTTTGGATCCCATGAATGGAGCTGAGGGGGTGGCACAGGATAAGTCTGAGATTTCTTATTGTGCCAATCAGCAAGGAGTTTCTCTGTACAGTGTAACATGTAAGAAAAGACAGGGCAAGTACTCTCAATAGACATTCTGGTCTGTTTGTGTTTCAAAGTCACTAGCAGTGGTATCACTTTAGACTCTATTGAAAAAATAAAATTAAAACTCACAAGTTTATGCTACAATAAATAAATCATAAATGAATGACTTGAAAGTTGACAAGGACGATAATTTTATGCTACTTCAAAGAACCTCCTTATTCTCTTCAAAGAAAAAGAACAAAATACTTATTCATCACAGAAGGTGAAGAGAAAGTACACAGTGAAAAAATCTAGTTGACACCATTTTAATTAAATGATCAAAGTGAAGATCAGCAGCAATGGGCCAAGAACAATAGTATGTGAATGGCACTGAACTGCTGAGTGCATAAACAGAAAGAAGCCAGCTTCATGCCTATGATCTGCTTGCTAGTGATAACAAACCTGCATCGAATCATAGTGACTTGTTGGGGATCAATCCACCTACCCCACAAAGGGACCATTGCATACTATCTGATCTGGAATCCTCCAAGATAGCAAGGGCATGAAAGTTACAGAAGACTGTGGAACTTTTCCAGGTTAAAGTGGAACATACTTTGCATGGCAGCCTTATGCTTCCATGGAGTATTAGTGGGAGAATTGAAATACTTGAATGGGGTATATGAGTTAAAGAGGAATCATGCTTAGAATGTTAATTCCCTCTCACCTCAGTGGTTGTGTGGTTGTTATAGAGGAGAATTTCTGGTCAGTGTTGCGTATGTAAACATTTCTAATCTTATCATGATCTGGAATTGTTATGTATAAACATTTCTGATCCTACCCTGATCAGTGATTGGACCCTACCCTAGGGTGTAACCTGGCAGAATTGTTGTGTATGTAAACATTTCTTGGGATTAGTATGCTACTGACCCTACCCTGATCGGTGTCTGTGCCCTACCCTAGGATGTGACCTGGCATTCTGCCCCTACCCTAGGGTGGTACCTGATTCTGAAGTATAAAACAAGGGTCTGTGGAAGGCAGGGGGCTTTTTTGTTGGAATTGATGCTGAGACTTTGGACCTCAGTTCTTTCCACCGAATAAAGCTGATATTTCCACAAGTCTGACGCTCCGTGAGCTGTTTACCCGCCAATTCACCTCAGAACCGCTGGTTACTGGGTGGTCGACGCATTCTCCAAGCTGGAGGGGAGAGAACTCGTCCTCCCTACCTCCATCAGCGAACCTCTCCTGGGAACGGATTTCTACAGTCAGTAAGAATCAGATGTTAATCTTTATCAAGGGGATAATGTCCCAGGTGAACAACTTATTCTCAACTGGTCTGGTTCCTCACACTAAAAAGTTATTTTTAGGCCAGAGACATAGTACTGGGTTAAGAAGCTTCCCTTGCATGCAATGGACAACCATTCCATCCCTGGCATTACATATATTTCCCACTGCCAGCAGTCATTCTTGAGCATAGAGCCAAAAAACAGACACTGAGCACTGCCTGGTGTAATCCCATCTCACCCCTACCTCAATTTCCCACACCCTGACCCAGAGAGTAGCTTTCTTAAAAAACAAACAAACAACAAAAAAGACTCTTTGGCATATATGTGGCCAATAATTTGAAACAGGGTTTCTATATGCAGGCACAAAGAGTTAAGTGGTGAGAATATAGGCTCTTGATTGCCACTTGCTAGCTATGAGAATTTAAGTCATCTGTGCCTGCTGCCTTGGTCTGTGAGACGAGGGCAATCAAAGCACCAATGGGAGATTCTGATGGATTTAAATGAGCTGGCAACTTCAAAAGGTTCCGTATCACGAAACCCATCACCAGTGCTGAATACTGTTTGTTATCTTTATTACGCATTTGTCTGTGATCCAATTTCCCCGCAGGGTGTTATGTCCTGGAGAAAGATCTAGTGCATCTCTTATGACTCAGTCAGCTAGAAATAGAACTCAGCTAGACAATATTTCCTAGATGGTCAATCTGAGTATTCAGGCAGAGAGCTTTAAGACACCAGTAGAGATTTAAACTAATGCAGATATACTATAATCTTTGATTATGCTCTTAGTTTAAATGTGAGGTAGAAGAAGGAGTATGTGCTATAAAAACCTGTGCAATGTTTATATTAGGACAAAACATTGTGTGGTAATAGTCTAGGTCTATGAAGAAAAAGTTATATTAAGATATCTCAAGCAGAATGCTCCCCAGGCATACTATCACTTAATTTTTGATAAAGGAGCAAGAAATCCTAAATGGAGTAAGGAAAGACTCTTC
The DNA here is from genome assembly GCA_004027635.1 of Crocidura indochinensis. NCBI lineage: Eukaryota > Metazoa > Chordata > Mammalia > Eulipotyphla > Soricidae > Crocidura > Crocidura indochinensis. Next base: position 16,438 of record PVKC010007004.1, on the reverse strand, counting down.
AACAAGTGGTGTTGGCACAACTGGTTAGCCACTTGCAGAAAAATGAACTCAAACCCTCAGCTAACACCATGTATGAAAGTAAAATCTAAATGGATTAAAGACCTTGATATCAGGCCTGAAATCATAAGATATATAGAACAGGGGCCCGGGAGATAGCATGGAGGTAAGGCATTTGCCTTTCATGCAAATGGTCATCGGTTCGAATCCTGGTGCCCCATATGGAACCCCGTGCCTGCCAGGAGCAATTTCTGAGCATGGAGCCAGGAGTAACCCCTGAGCACTGCCGGGTGTGACCCAAAAACCAAAAAAAAAAAAAAAAAGATATATAGAACAGCACTTAGGTAAAACACTCCATGACATCGAGACTAAAGGCATCTTCAAGGAGGAAACAGCACTCTCCAAACAAGTGGAAGCAAAGATAAACAAAGGGGAATATATTAAGCTGCACCTCAAAGGAAATAGTGCCTAAGATACAAAAGCCATGCACAGAATGGGAGAAACTATTCACCCAATACCCATCAGATAAGGTGCTAATATCCAAAATATACAAGACACTGACAGAACTTTACCAGAAAAAAAAATCTAATCCCATCAAAAAATAGGGAGAAGAAATGAACAGACACTTTGTCAAAGAAGAAATACAAATGGCCAAGAGGCACATGAAAAAATACTCCATATCACTAATCATCAGGGAGATGCAAATCAAAGCAACTGAGGTACCATCTCACGCCACAGAGATTGGTGCACATCACAAAGAACAAGAACAAGTAGTGCTGGTGGGGATGTAGAGAGAAAAGAACTCTTGTTAATTGCTGGTGGGAATGCCATTTAGTCTAACTTTTATGGAAAGTGATATGGAGATTCCTCTAAAAAAATGGAAATAGAGTTCTCATACGATCCAGCTATACCACTCCTAGAGATATTCACTAGGAACACAAAAATACAATACAAAAATCTCTTCCACACACTGATATTTATTGCAGCACTATTTATAATAGCCACTCTGGAAACAAACCAAGATGCCCTTCAACAGATGAATGGCTAAAGAAACAGTGGTACATATACACAATGGAATATTATGCGGCCGCCAGGAGAGATGAAGTCATGAAATTTTCCTATACATGGATGTACATGGAATCTATTATGCTGAATGAAGTAACTCAGGAGAAAGATGCAGAATATTTTCACTCATCTATGGGTTTTAAGAAAAATAAAAGACATTCATACAATAATTTTTAGAGACAAAAGAGAGGAGGGCTGGAAGTTCCAGCTCACTAAATGAAGCTCACCACAAAGAGTGATGAGTGCAGTTAGAGAAATAACTATATTGAGAACTACCATAACAATGTGAATGAATGAGGGAAGTAAAAAGCCTGTCTAGAGTACAGGCAGGGGTGGGGTGGGGAGGAGGGAGATTTGGGATATTGGTGATGGGAATGTTGTACTGATGAAGGTGTTCTGTTGCACTGGTGAAGGTGGGTGTTCTTTACATGACTGAAACCCAAATACAATCATATTTGTAATCAAGGAGTTTAAAGATATTAAAAAAGATATATCAAGCATTCTCCCATAAGTATTGAGGTGACATGATTTTCAACACCCTTTGATACCAATACCACTCATACATTCATACATTCTTTTTATCCTACACTCATCACAATAGAGTCTTCCCACCAATGTCCTATGGACCAACTCCTCTTTCCACTCTCCTCTCCTATCTCGGTAATTCTTGTTCTGAAAGTCAATTCTAAGGTTATGTCATCTATGGTCATTCTTTATTCCCTCACTAGGCTTCTTTATATCTCACCTATGAGAATAATATCTGTCCCCCTCTTTCTAACTGACTTCACTCAACAGAGTGCCTTCTAATTCTATCCAAAAGATGGCAAATCGCAGAATTTTTATCTTCTTTCTGAGTAGTGTTTCATTGGGTTTATAAACCACAATTTCATAATCCACCCATCAGTTTTTGAATACTTGGGTTTGTCTTCAGATCTTGACTATTGTGAACAGAGGTACAATGAACATCAGAGTGCATGTCTTTTTGAAATATTGTTTTGAGGCGCTTGGGGGCAGATGCCAAGAAAAGCAATTTCTGGGTTGCATGGAAGCGCAATTCTTGAGTTTTGAGATGTCTCCATACTATTTTCCATAGAGGCCACACCAGTCAACATTCCCACGAACTGTGGATGAGTAAAGAGCATCTACTAATAAAAGGAACAGAGTACATTAAACTTTGACTTTTCAGAACTGAACTGGAAAGTGTTCTGGTTGGAAAGGAAATATAGACTGCACTTTGATGCTACTCCTCTGAATTGATTCCTTTGCTATCCCTTGGATTCATAAGATCAAGCTACAATAACGCATCCCCCTCACCCCCTGGGTGGTGATTCAGGCTAATCTCTCACAGGTAATCTTCTGATGCTTTTGGGTTCTGTCTCCATTAATGCAATTCCATTTGAAGAACCGAGTTTTTTCTAGTTAGCTTTGCCTGATGTCAGAGCAGATGGAATCTGACAAAGCCTCTTTGCGGTCTCATCTGACAGACTTTTAAAATGTTCCTTTAAAACACTTGCAGGGTTCACATGGAGTGGTGCTAACACGGCAAAAAAGGCTGCACCTCACCCTACAGAAAAAAGTAAAAGACCAAAAAAAAAAAAAAAAAACCCAGAAAACACCTTACTTGGTGTCCTCTAATTTTGACCTTGAATGCTGACTTAAATAAATGCTCACTCCTCCCTTCGAAGCAAAGACCCACATAATTTTTCCCCCTCAACTGGCAGAGAATTTTTTTTGGCGCACCTTTAAGATTTCATTTATATCAGTGACATAATGGTGTCAGCTCTTTGAATGAAGAAAGAACAGGCAGCGACTGGGATTATATCGTTAAGAACCCCAGAATCAATTACATCCTTGCTGAGACAAGAGGCAATTTTCCCATTTAAACTTCACAGATGTACGGACTGGGAAATTATTGTTGGGCTGTTGCTTCTTTTATTATAATTAACAATTAGGAAACACGCATTATAATGTAATTAGCTGTTTACTGGCTATTACTGACTCAGGTTGTAACAGAGACTTTAGTTTCAAGGAGATGAACTACTCAAAACTTCCTTTAATCAACCTTTTTATATTCAGTCACCAGTGTGGAACAATTTTGGACTCTTCACAATTAAGTCACTGGAAATTTCCAAATCGTGTGTGTGGGTTTGGGAGGGAATAGCATGTGGAATCCTATCCCTTTCTTTCTTCAAGTACTCAGTTCAAATCAGTTCATTGATTCTGCCTTTATGGAAAATGACTCGTCATTTCCTCACCTACCTACCTCCCCTTTTTGCTGTTGTTTGGTCCTAATTAAAAGTGGTTATGTTGATGTCAGTTCATTTTTAGTAGATTTTACACACAGACACACACACACACACACACACACACACACAATGCATGCAAGCTTGTATGCTGCAGTTTGGAGTTGTTTGTGTGAGGCCACGAAGCCATTTTAAGGAGCTCATTATTGACCCACCAATTCGAAGGAAGCTAAACTGAGATAACATGCAGCGCCAAGCTGTAAGAGGTACAGGGAAGGGACAGAAGGGTCATAATGAAAGGAGGTGACATATGTAGGGTCAAGTGCACCACCCTGCTTTAAGAATCATACATGGAGGGGCCCGGGAGATAGCATGGAGGTAAGGTGCTTGCCTTTCATGCAAAAGGTCATCGGTTCGAATCCCGGTGCCCCATATGGTCCCCCGTGCCTGCCAGGAGCAATTTCTGAGCATGGGGCCAGGAGTAACCCCTGAGCGCTGCCAGCTGTGAACCAAAAACAAAAACAAAACAAAACAAAAAGAATCATACATGGAGCTATATCTTAACTTATCACTTTCTCACCAAAGCTGTCCATGGTGGCTTACTTTAGAACCTCTTGTTTTTCATAGATAACAGGGGGCCTGGGCCAAGCTGTGGCAGGAAGGCATATATAGAAGGTTCAGGAGCCGAGGTGATGCTCACTAGTGCTGGCCTGGCTGGTGTTCTCATTGTTCCCCACCTGAGAACCTCCAGCTCTTCATGTGCTAACACACAAGCATCAAGAAGGGCAGATTTGCAGATTTGGGGGCCGGACTGATAGCACAATGGTAGAGCATTCGCCTTGCATGGGGCCAGTCTAGGATGAACCTTGGTTTGATTCCGCAGCATTCCATATGGTCCTCGAGCCAGGAGTGATTTCTGAGTGCATAGCCAGGAGTAACCCTTGAGTGTTACAGGGTGTGGCCCCCCCCAAAAAGGGCAGATTTGGAACCCAACCTTCATCCCATTCATCAGAAGATCTAACCTATGAGAGTCCTGGCATATATAGTTTTGCCCTGGAACAAGTATCAGAATGAGTAATCTTGCTCCTTTTAACATTTGTGGAATGGCTTATATCTTAATGTCTCCTATCATTATAATATTAATAATAAATATGCTAGCCAATCTTGCTCACTTTTTATCCCAGTTGAAAGTCCTTCTCACTTTATGACTGAGGACTTAAAAATATGAGATATGAATAGATCAGACCAACAGCTGCCACCAGCCCCCTTGGGTTCACAATAAGAGGGAAAACTGGAATAGAACCTTTAGATTACAATTTATTTTCTCACAGCTCTAACTGGACTGGATGTTGGACTTAATCCTCATTGCGTTTGCTCTGGATGTTTGGAATGGCGAACATTAATGAATCACAGTCCAAATCCCCTGTTCTCTCAAATGTGTGTTGACAACAATAGTCTTTTGACTTTGAGTGTTTCTCTTTTTGAAATGATGGCCACTTGATCCTTGAGGAGGGCTGGGTCTGTTCCCTGAGCTGCATATAGGCTTATTTATGCTCAATCAAAAATCCAGGGTTGAATCATTTTTATTGTGTTGTGACTTGGCTTATCTCTTTGATGGAAAAGTACTTTATAACTGATGGGCATTTCAGCAGATCAAGAAAATTCATTACCCTGGCGGTTTTCATTTTCAGATAGAAATGAGTAGAAATTATCCAATTTCTCTTTTTATAATAATGTCCAATACATTTAGCGTCCAATTTCACACTGTTCCTTGATTTATAGCATTTGCCAGATTAGTAAAAACCTGCTGATATTAGAAGATACTGGGCATCTCTTAACCATCTAAGGCCCAGAAAACAGACATATAAAGAAACACAGGAATAAATCTATTTGGCTCTCCAAATTTGAGGACATGAGCAGATTCCTTGAGGCAGAAGAAATTGCTCAGAAATCTTTACTAAATAGTAGTTGGAAGTTAATGGTGAGAAGCACATCAAACCATTAGTGTTCCCATGGTCTTGAAGTTTTAATATCCCATGAGTTTCATATTCTGGTACCCTGAGATCCTCTCTATGGTCCCTCCTGCCTGCCTTGCTCCTTCCTCAGATGTCTTGAGCACAATTCGAACAGAGCTTTCCTTGGACAAATCATACAGATGGCTTATACAATATGAAAGAGTATTCATTGTTACTTACTATCAGGGAAATAAAAATCAAAAGGGTATGAGAGAGGCTACCTCATACCTGTGAAAATGACCTAGATCCAAAAGACTGGGGATTATTGGTGCATTGAGATAGGGGATCTAACTCATCAGTGATAGAATTATTGCCTGATTCAGTGTCTTTGGAAAAGTGTGGAGACCTCTCAAAAAATGTCAGCAAAAAACTACCATTGAATCCAGGGATTCCACTTCTTGGCATCTAGCCCAAGAACACAAAAACATGACTGCAAAAAGATAGATGCACACCTTGCTCACAGCAGTACTATTTTTCAATAGTTAGGCTCTGCAAACAATCTAAATGCCAATGCCAAGTGAGTGAATAAAGATTGGTGGTACTTGAACACAATGAAACACTAATTCAGCCAAAAGAAAAAAATGGGATGTTGGCCTTGGGCTACAACTTGGATGAAACTATAGGATTCATCTTTAGTAAAATAAGTCAGAGTGAGCACAGGTACTGTATGACCTCAAGCATTTGTGATATATAGAGGAACATAGGAAAGGATGGCCAGCATGAAATGACAACAAACTCTTGGCTTCTGGCAAAAGAACAGAAGGGGTCAAATGGGTAGGACAGGGTGACTAGTCCTGGGGAAAGAAGAGGTGGACAAGAGGATAGTAAAGGGTTTCAGCATTTTGGTGGAAAAGCATTAACTTTGCTTCCCGAAAGCACTAGTATTAACACTACACTAAACCATGTCACCTCAATAACAATAAAATATTAATGAGACAAAAGGAGTTCACAGCACAGAGTAGTATTATTCTGTTTCCCTTCCACATGCAAGAAATTTCCCCTGATTCAAGTGATTTCAAGTTAATGAAAGTTCCTGCACTTTTCTCAAGGTGATGCTTATTAGGAAGCGCAGGAAAGAGACAGATGAGGTGATAGACAATACTATGATACACAATCAGGGACCAGGTGGTTGTGACTGTACCTGCAAATATATTGTGTCGTTTGAGGACAGGAATGGGGCTTCTTTGTGTTGCTTCTGTTTCCGGCCAAGTGTGAGAGCTTCATAGATATTTATAAGTGACTCATGACTTTTATTATTATTTTTTGAAGCAAGCAGAAAGGGGAGAGGAAGTGCACGCTCAGAGGTTATCCTCTATGCTTACTTAGAAGTCCTCTGTTTGACGTCTCTTAAGGTTTCTCGGAATTGAAGACGTGCCTATGAGAGAACCTACAGTGATCTGCCTTTCCCACCTCTGAATTGTGCCGGAATTTTCCAACATTCTGTAACAACCACTTTGGTGAATTCTGCCTGCCTGCCCCCACAGCCAGAGGGCACAGGTAGAAAGAAAAATTCTTCTCTTTCTTTTATTTCCAAAGAATCTGTATGTACTTCTTCTCATCACCCTCATACTCCTTCCTCAGCTGCTCTCCCTGCCCAAAATGTCCTTCTCCCTCCACATGGCCTATGACCTCTGCCACTGAACCAGCTCCACCCCTTAGAGCACCCTTCATTTCAATATCCTTGGTTATAGATCATAATTCCCAGCACCCTCAAGATCCCTGTCCACCCCAGAATCTGTCATGACCATATCTTCTCATATCTCCTGGGTTTTCTCATCACCATGCTTAAGTGTCATCCCATAAACCCCTTGACACTCCACTTCTAACTTTCAGTACCACATAGCCACATCAGCACCCTGGATTCTAAATGTTGGGGGTATGTCTCTTGTTTACTAGCAAACTTCTTCTCTTGCAGTTGCAGAAAACCCTTCTGCAGGCATCTCTGGATCTTATTCAGACACACTTGAAAATATTTTCCCTTGTGATACTATTTTGTATTTTAGGTTTTTTTTTTTTTTGGCTTTTGGGCCACACCTGAAAGTACTCAGGAGTTACTCCTGGTTCTACACTCAGGAATAGTACTTCTGTGGTACTTTTGGGACTATGTAGGATGCTGGGGATTAAACCTGGATTGGTCATGTGTAAGGGAAATGCCCTACTCACTGTACTATTGGTCTGGACCCTACATATGTATCCTTAAATTATTTTCTTCTCTGCTATTTATAAGCATTTTGAGGAAAAAATGTGTGACAAATGTGACTATTAGCACTTCCAACACCCCTCAGAGATTTGAGCTCTTATTTTCCAGACCGTCAACCATGCATTGTATACCATCCCTTGAACATCTCTAGGAGTGATCCCTGACCACAGAGATAGAACTAGAGCCAGAGAGAAACTTGGTGTAGTCCCCAAACCAAATCAGTAAATGCAAAAGCTTGCCCATATTTTAAATTCGAGTCCCTAATTCTCTGCAGAAAGGTGCCTGTGGACAGTAGACAATGAGAGAGTTTAAATCCAATAGTCTTGTAATTTTTTGATAAATAAAACAAAAAAGTCAAGTAATCATTTCAAGAAAGCAATAGTGAAGCAATAGTGAAGGATTTTTTTCCTCTAACACTATTAGAAATGCTCACCTTAAGGGTAGGTGTTGGATTATTTTAACTCTGTATCTCATTGTGATTCAATAAAAATATTTTTAAAACACTCACTTTACATACTCCCACTTCTAAACAGAACAAATAATTCAACATAAATGGGAGAAAGCAATGCAGAAAGTACGGAAACAGCAGTATTTGGAACAGGTAAGACTTTCACTTTGAATCAAACATACAACCTTACACATTGGACCACTACAAAATTATCTTGAGGTAAGTAGGCAATGAAATGCAGTTTATCTGAAAAATTGGGCTCAGCAATAAGAGGATAGGGATATGGAAGTCGGGGAAGGTATCCAGAGAAGTTTGACAGTGAGCCCCAGTTGAGCTTTCCACAAGGATCATAGCTTGAATGCCTCAATCCAAGCCCCCAATAACATGTGACAACTAATGATGAAAGCACTAGCTTCTCTGGAGGGCTAACACAACAGTCACAAACAGGATGTGTCCTTTTCTTCTCTTTCTTCCTTCCTCTCTAAGACCTACACAGGACTAGAGGAAGCAAGGAAGAATCATACTATTTTTTAACTCTGTGAAGTCACTGATGTGCCTGGTTACATCAGATGTACACTTCTTTCTTTAAGTCAACCAGTCCTTCTCAGAGCTCTGCCTTCCTCTTCACTTACTTTCTGCCTTTCTCTTCTACAAGTTCCTTTCCATAAACCTAACTACACTTCCCCAGGTGTGCATATGTAAAGTTCAGGGATGTCCACAGCTCTCATTTGTTGAGCCCTTACCCCAACCCTCTTCTAGCCAGCAGCCAGCTGTTAAGTCAGCAGAATAGAAGAGAAGACAGTGGCTGTGATTAGAGTCCCCAGTAGCCTATGCCATCTGTGGGGGTGTGGGCTGCCTGCTGACTCAAACTCAGCTGTGAGAGATCCCTCATCATCAAACCCTTCGTGAACTACCTTCATGTCCTTGTCATCTCTCAGGAAGGTAGGTCATTGCTGATACAATTTTTATTCCAGGATTGGTGCCCTCTACTCTTCCACCACACACTGACTACCAGGTATGAGTTTGGGCCCCATAACTGTCTCTTAACAAGTGCTCAGTACATGCTGTATGAGAGAATCACTGATGCTAGGGCAGGGAAAAGGTTCCAGGCTCTCAGCAGTGATGACATTTGTGCAGACTAGATTGGTCTTTGACCTCTTTCCAGGACCTACTCCTCCTGTTCACTGGAGTCCCCAGCCTGAGCATTGAGTGAGAATGCCTACACACCAACCACTCAGTCATGGCCTGGCTTCAGGCTCAATGTCCAGGATATGGGGGGGGGGGGAACTAAGAGGAAGGGAATCCAGCACAGTGAGAGCTCTGTCCTCTTGAGCATCTACTGAGATGCCTTTTATTCTCTTGAGGTCCTAGGATACAGTGCAACACTCAGGAGAAAGACTTGAGACAGAAAGCAGCTGGTGTTTACTAGAGAAGAACTTGTTCAGCCTGAGGTAGCTCAAAAAGAAGAAGAAAAGCAGGTCAAGTTAAATTATACCAGTAGAGAAAATGGGGGTAAGCAGTTTCGGGGCTCTGTCAGGGTCCCACTTCTAGGGTCTTGGGGAGGATAGTCCCATCTCCAGTTGTCAATCTAGAAGTAGAGACAATGAAAATGCTCAACTTACCAGAATGTCTTAGTGTGTTCAAGGGAGACAAATAACTCACCAACTGTGTGTACCTCTGTGGAATGATTCCCATCAAGAGCAAGGCTATAAATATGCAGGCACGACATATTTTTTTTCAGAAAAAAAAGGCAAGCCAGGGGCACATAGACCATGAGTGTCTTCCAGGTCTGTGGCTGGATATGGCTTCTGGTCACTAGGAGACTCAGGAGGGGAGTGGTGAGTGGGGTGTTCCCTTTTTCATTCGTAAATCAATGGAGCCTTCATTTTCACAAAATTGTTTTCCTGCCCTCCAGGAAAGCTATGACACCAGCATAATGCAGATGCGGAGAGGACCAGGCAGGGACAAAACATCTAATTAAATCCCCTTTTATAAAACCACCTTCCTTCAGCTTGACAAATGGGAGAGCAAAATGTGCTTCCACGGCAGAATAATGAAACGGATCCCTAATGGATCAATTGTGGGCAACCATGGGTTCTGCGGCTGTCCTGGGTTGTATCCACAGTAGCAGTTGCAGTCTCAGGCCCATTGTGCTGATGGAGCAGAAAGAGGGATGGTAGAGATAGTGGGCTGTTGTACCCTGGTTAGAGATAGATATGGGTGCAGTGCAACAGTGACCTGGAGAGCAGAGGGGAGACCCTCAAAATGGCCTGGATTTGTCATCTTTGGGAAATCTTTTGGGAAATTTTCATCTTTTTGTCAGCTTTTCGAAAATTTTCTAACATTCCCAGTGCCCCAGGGTACTATTTGAAAGTACAGATTCCTACACAGCTTGAACAAGGTAATTCAGCTCTAAAGACAAGAGTCAGCTCTGTTTTCCAGAGCTTTATGTCTGTGGGGACACGGGTTGTGGTACATTCTGGTCTGCCCAGCACCAAGGAAGTCATAATGGCACATACCACAGTCTTGTGGTTCTTGAGTCCCAGAATGGTCCATACTGGAAGACTTGGGCTCTCTGATCCCATTCTGAGCTGCTATACATGATGGGTAGTGATCTTCTGGAGAGTCACACAGTCTACAGGGGTGATGTCACAGTCACCCATAAAATCACACATAGGGGTGACATTCTGAACCTGCTCTATGGGGGGAACTTAACTAATCCCCTCAACATACATTCACACTCTCCACAGGCATACAATACTCATTTTTCAGATGATTAAACAGAGACATAGAGAAGTGAAACAATGACTCAGTTCACAGTGCTTGGAAAGAACCCCCAAACCCCTCTTTCCTAGGCCCATCAACCCCTAGCTGCATCTGGATAAACCTGGTGTGCCTACAAAATCATGGGGATCTGAGGATGCTGGATCAGTGATGCTGCATGGGATTATGAAAGGGCCATTTAATTGAAGTAGATACAAATTAGCCCCATGTGGATGTGAGATGGGAACAGAGCAAGAAAGGCAGCACTTCTTCACCTCAGGGGCCTGTAGATTCAGGAGTTCTGAGTCCTCTCAATTCCAGTGCAGTCTTCTGTAGGCTTTCCCTCAACAGTGGAATAGAAAAAAGGCAATTTTCCTAGTTTACTTGCCCGCTAAGTCATGTTCAAATGATGCTGTAGCAGAAGGGCCAGTTTGACTTAAGAGAGAGTCAAAAACAGAAAGTCTGAGACTGATCTGACATTGGGCTGCCATTTTCCTCTGGCCACCCCCCTCAGTATCTGACAAGCTCTGAAAACAAAGCAATAGCATCATGCTCCCTATTAGGGGGTTATTGGGGTCTTGAAGGCATTTTAAGGATCACTGCTATGGGGCTGCTAGAATTGGGAGATTCACTGGCATTTAGTGTTGAGTTGGGTCACACCTAGTTGGGCATGTGAGCTTCTTAGAAAATGAGCCATAGGAGAACAGAGTGATTCACTAAGGTCTTAACCAATGTTGGTTTTCCAAGGCCTAGTCTTCATTGAACCAAGTTGTATTCCTCTTTACCTAAAATTCCAGAATGATCACAAAGGTTTTGTGGGTGAAAAATCACCAGAATAGTGCAGCATCCCAAGAGGCTTTGCTGGCAATGCAGTAGCAATTAAATGATGTTTGACCCCTCAAAATGGGGGAGAAGAGATGAATAGAAATTGCTTTGGATGGAGCTGGAGTGATAGCATAGCATGTATGGCATTTGCTTTGTACTGGGCAAACCAGGATTTGATCCCTAGCATCTCATATGGTCTCCAGAGTCCTCCATAAGTAATTTCTAAACATATGGTCAGGAGTAACCCCTGAGTATCACTGAGTGTGGCCCCTAACATTTTTTAAAAGAAAAATTATCTTGGAGAAGACATACAGTGGGCCAATTGGTATATGAAAAAAATGCTCGTATCACTTATCAGAAAAATTCAAATCAGAAACTGATGAGATATCATTTCACTCCAGTAAGACTGGCACACATTACAAAGAACAACAACAACTTGTGTTGTCAGGGATGTGGGGAAAAGACTCTTATCTATTGTTGGTTAACTGATTCAACCTTTCAAATAAAACAATATGGACACTTCCATAAAACTAAGTATTGAATGGCCATATGACCTAGCAATTCTACTTCTTGATATTTTTCCCAAGGGTCCCCAAATCTCTATTCTGGAAAATTTTTGCTCTTCTGTGTTCATTGTAGCAGTAATTACAATAGCCAAAATATGGAAACAATGCAAATTTCTAAGAATAGGTGGTGGATAAAGAAATTATGGTACATATATAAAATGAAATCTATTCAGCTATTTAAAGAAAACAACAAAATCATGCAATTTGCTGCTAGATGGATGGGTCTGGAAAATATCATGCTAAGTGAAGTTATCCAGAAGGAAAGGAACAAATATAGAATGATCTTTTTCATATGTGATAACATAATAAGGAAGCAACAAATTCATGGCCAAAAGGCAACAGAACCTGAGAATTAGTCCATAGAACTGGCGTTACTATGGTGGGGGACAGACATGGGGCAAACAGTTGTAGTGAGAAGTGGATATTCTGGTGGAGGCTGTGTTGAAACATTGCATACATGAAATTCTAGCATTTACAATATTGTAAATAATAGTGTCTAAAATAAAGTAAAATTTTAAAAATTAATTTTTATTGTGACCAAAGTTAATTGTGAATCTTTTACTGTAATATTTAATAGGGACAATGAATCAGGGCCATTTCCACCACTAGTGTTGTCCTCCCTCCACCCCTGTTCCCTACATGTATCCCATATCTCCCCCATTTGCCCCCTGAACTGCTATTCTAACTGGTCCCTTCTGTGTATAGCTTGTTGTAGATTGGGTATCAATTTCTGTTGTCATTGACTTTGGGTTTAGTGCTTAAGTCTGATCATTTTTCATTTCCACTCAATGTTCATACAACTGCTAGGTCCTGGTATCATCCATATCCCCCCCCCCTTAATTTATGAGGCAAAACATGATCATTCAAGTTATGTGGCTCTGTTGGAAATAGAAAAAAAAACAGAAAACAGAAAAAAGAACTGGGAGAGTCCATCTAGAGGTTATAAATATCAATTTAAAAGAAGAAAGGGAAAGAAGAAAAACGTAACAAAAAAAACAAAAAACAAAACCAGCAGCTACAAAAAAAGCACAACAGCAGCAGCAGCAGCAACAACAACAACAACAACAACAAAACAACAACCAGATAACAGCCATGAGGAGAAAAAAAAGAAGAAAAAGCTAAAAAAGAGAAAAATAAAAAAGGAAAAAAAGAAAAGAGAATGAAAAAAAGGAGGCAAGTTTTTTTTTGGGGGGGGGGGGTTTGGCCACACCCAGTAATGCTCAGGGGTTATTCCTGGCTATGCGCTCAGAAGTTGCTCCTGGCTTGGGGGACCATATGGGACACAGAGGGATGGAACCACGATTCGTCCTAGGCTAGCGTTGGCAAAGCAAACACCTTACCTCTGGCGCCACCACGCTGGCCACAGGAGGCAAGGTTTTAAAGGTCTGATCACATCCCCAATGTGTCTTCAAAAGAAATAGCAACGTCATTGGAGGCACACAATGCTCTACCTCCACTGGAGTCTTAGTGGCAGATCTCAGGGCCAGGAAAAGTATTCCACAGAGCCAGGTCCAGATCTGATATTCTTTCCCCCATTCAACTCTCAGTGGCATTCCTGGCTTCAGAAAGCCGGAAATGAACATTGGCCTGGAGCTTCCGGACTTAGAGTAGGTGGCCTTAGGACAGAAGTTTTCCACCCCCACAGACACACCAAACTATTTCCGCATTTCAGTGCAGGCAAGGTCAAAACAATAGAAGAAATTTCATTCAACACCAGTAGTGTCGCCTAAATGTTTCTACTGACTTCCTAAAAACACTTTGGAATCACTTCCAGCTGCATTTATAAAGGAAAAAGGAAATGAGGGTCAACACCCAGTGCAAAGAGCTCTGATTCTGTGCTGGCTGGGTGCCCAAAATTCCTATGTAAACAGGTCAGAGGGGAGGCAGCCAATGGAGAATCGAAGTGATGGCCTCCCAGACCCCCTTCTGGTCACTGGGAAGTTTTTTATAAAGGAGAAATCCAACAGAGGATGCAACCTGCCAGGGTAGGGTCTAGAGCAGGTGTGGTTCAAGGAAGGCAAAGGAAACATCCTCCTCCACATATCACATTGCACACACACTATTCATACACTTACAGCATGTACTCTATGCATATATATGTATATATACATCACAGACATATGCACAACACATGATCACAATTCTATAATTACGCAGGTACAAACATTATACAAACGTAATAGATGTGGGCACCATAATTATATACAAGCACCACATTTAAATATCACATTATCACACATAGTAAACACATCCCAAGTGCATACACCACACACCATGCACACACATTCCACATAGTACACAGCATGTACACAGAACCATACGCAAATCCTACCACACCATAAAACCACACACTCATAATTTCACACCATGAAATTACACTCATAAATAAATCTCAAGTGCTTCTAGAATACTCTGAAGCTGGTCTGGTCACTTGTAATCAGTCTATATCAGAGTCTAGTTATAGCACTATGCCAATGGTGCTTTAATGGTATCAGGGCTGATGGAATAGATGCACAAAACAACCACTAACAGTATTGCAAGTCACAGCACTTCAATATAATTATAATATAACATAATATAACAAAATATGATATACAATATAATAGTGTATAAAAATTTCAATCCTACAGAGTAAGTACAAAAATTAAATACCTGTTAAGTATCTAGTATTGGTTAGAAAAAAAATCTACTCCATGTCTGACATCATTCTTTGAGAATCCCACTGAAATAACAAGAATGCTAAAAGAAACAGGGGACAGCATGAAAAGAAACACTACAGAAAAGGGTGGGACTCCTTGGATGACCAGACCAGAGTAAATGGCAACCACATGACACAGACAGCAGATACCAGTAACTCCCAGTTTACCACACTGTCCTGCTGAGCAATGGCAGCTGACTGACTGAGCTCTGTAGTCCCACTAAGGGTTGGTCCAGTCAGTTCTTAGTTTTACAATCAGAGCTTTCTAAACAAAGGCTAATGTTTGCTTGAATACCATGCCAGAGGAGAAAGATAGAAGAGGAGGCTAAAGACAAGAGGAGATGACCGGTGCCCATATTGAATTCTGGATAGCATGGAAGGGATACAGCTGATACCATCAAGAAGCCAAATGCTGAGAAGCTTTGGAAACATCCTCTCCAATACGATTGGTCTCATTACTGGACAATTACACTTACACTGCAAATTTAGCTCTGCCAAGAGTGGAACACTCTTCCTATTAAAAAAAAATAATAAAAGGAACGAATGTTCTTTCCAATGCTCCTGTCCCAAGTACAGTGAAATCTGCATGAAAGCATATTTTGCCTCTAATGGGCAATTCCTGGCCTTAAGCAATTTCTCCTAAGTGACTCTTGTGAAACAAGCCAGCACTTATTTGTAAAAACTAGAGTTAAAATCCCCTCTTTTGGCTACGTAGCTGATCTTTGGGGTAATTCAAAATGAGAATTTTATTGCAAGTCTTCGGATTTTCTGTGGTAATTTTTTCTTAAACGGATTCATTAAGACTTAACATGCCCACTAACAGGTAAGATAGTTTAATAGACTAAAAATAAAAAAAAATTTTTGGAAAGGAAGTGAAGGGCCCCAAGGAATTAAATGATGTTGATAAAAACACAGAAACTATTTCAAGCAATACTATCGGCTCAGAGCACTCATAAAGCCAAAGAGGAATGGGGAGAAAGAGCACTATGTTTGGTACTTATAAAATGACCTTTGTAGATGCTGCTCCTCTTCATTTAAGGATTCCACATTACCAGGGTAAAAGAGGAATGTGAACAGAAAAGGAGAACAGGGCTATTTTAGGCTTTATTTCTGAAATGAGAAAGGCATACTTAGAAAATGCAAAGACAAATTGTAATTCTAAAGCTATGATAAATTACACACAGCACATCAGTTATCATTAAGAAGAGATATAAAATTAGAATGCAAGACCTTGACTACAAATTAACATAAGAAATGTAATGTACTGCCTCCAGAATCTAACACATACTAGAGTCACAGGAATAAAATAAAATTTGAGTAGTGACAAAGAAACTCCAATTAATAATACATTCTTTAAGGGGATTGGAGGTGGAACCACATCAGTAGTACTCAAGTGCCAATCCTAATTCTGAACTTGGAAATTAAAGCCAGAGGCCAGGCGGTAGCACTGGAGGTAAGGTGACTGCGCTAACCTAGGACGGACCTCGGTTGGATCCCCCGGTTCCCCATATGGTCGCCCGTGCCTGCCAGGAGCAACTTCTGAGCGAATAGCCAGGAGTAACCCCTGAGCGTCACCGGGTGTGGCCCCCCCCCCAAAAAAAAAAGAAAAGAAAAGAAA
>PVKC010007003.1:0-30199 GCA_004027635.1 Crocidura indochinensis | reverse complement strand
AACATTTGCAATATATGGGACATACTAAAAATCTTATTTGTTTATCTAAAATTTAAATTTTACTAAGTGCACTGAATTTTATATCACAACTCTAGCCTAAGGGAAATAGCAAACCACTGAAGTCTTTAAAACACTGAAAGGGTATGAACAGGGATTAGAAGAAAAGAAAATCAACCATGCAGCAAAAGGCAGGCATCTACCAAATGTTCCCAAATGTAAGGGCCCTTTTTAACATGGCCTCACCCTAGCACAAATAATGATGACAGCCTGTTATATCCATGACTCGTGATAATATTGTAAATACCGCCTGATGAAGATAAATTAAAGTCTCAGTAATATGGCAACTAAGGCTGACTTATAACAAAAAAGAGAATTTGGATTCTATCTCTCAGCATTTATGCTCTGCCGAGAATAAAGCAATACACAGAAGTGACTGACAAATACAGCAATTTCACTTTCAAAACCAAGCACATTCATTCTGCCTTCAGAGAAAGCTAGACTCCACACCCTCTAATCCTCTGCAAAGCTGGGGTTTACTGTGCCTGACTTTTTCAGATAGCAGTGACTTCTGCTGAGTTTGTGGCCACCTTTGCTTCAAATTCATGGAGAGTCTAAGTGGACTGGCAACTCTGAGCACTAAAATATATTTGGATCCAGCAGGCAAACCTGCTGAAGAAATGGGCACCTTGCTAATGAATTAGACACCACTCTCCCAAATTCACATCTAAATAGAAATGTTCCTTTTAAATGGAGTAGATGAATTTCCTGAATGTCTATGTGTCCCTACTTTTTTTCCCCTAGGAGTTGTCTCAAATGGTAAATGCTAGAGTTCTAATCGAAACTCTTTGGAACAGAGTAGTGATCACATGGGAACAAGCTCTCTTCACCTACTGTTTGGTCAATTGATGGACTTGTATATGTGTCAATGTGTGTTTCTCACCAGGAGGCTCCAATAGCCATAAGTGGTAGGAATAGGGTTAATCTAGAAGAGAAAAGGCTACATATAAAATTTGCGGAAGCATTGAATATTTTCTTGCTAGCCCAGGAAGAGAATTGCAGTAAAGGATAATAAGTTGATAAATGTCTTAAATAGCTAAAGGATTTATTGTTACTGCCAATGTTTAACATGTCACTGTAATCCCAGCCTCAAGTTCACAAAAGCAAAAATGAAATATAGTAAATTAAAGCCTAAGTTATTGACTGCAATGACTCTACCTACTAAATCAAATTCACTACATTAAGTAAACTAGGATTCAGCAAGTCGATTTGAACACTGACTAGCAATTTTTGAGTGCTTATTGATATATTTCAACAACTTGTATCAACACTTTAATAATATTTATAAATAATACTCACCACAAACCCACAAGTTAGATATTCTTACGATTATACAAATGTGAGGTCTGAAAAACAGGGTGCATATTATAGTCAAAACTATAAGTTTCCAGAATAACAGATCAAGGCATAAAGTAGCCTATGAAATATGAAATTATAATCTGACAACTCATCTTATTCTGTAGAGTACCTTTAAATATGTAGAACACTTGTATGGCTATCAAAACAAGAATTTGGATTAGTTGTAATTTATAATGCAATTCATAATGTAATAATATAAATACAATTATAGTGTTCTCAGTTTCCCCTACCTAGTTTTCCTCTGATTCTGTTCCACTTTACCAGTCTTACAATACATAAAATAAAAAATTGTGGTTGTGAGTCATATTTCCTCAAAGCAACATTCAGTTTTGAACTTCAATGTAACCTTCACCAGTCAATCCATTCATTCAAATGTCATGTGTAGAGTACTGCATGAGCTTTTGTTGCTGACAAAAATTTTTTATCTGAAGAATTGCATACCTTATAAAGATATTCTAAACATGCAAGGACATTATTAAAATGGCAACCTGGTTGGCCACAAAGACTACCTATTTGGATCTTACGCCATGAGTGCCTATATAATATCTAACTAGTTTCCCTAAAGATTCTGTCTTGCTGTAAATCTTTATGCTTACTCAGGATTTTGTCCCTTCTAAAAACCACAAAAAATATTTTTAGTCATAGCCAATAGGCATTTCTCCTGGCATCTAAACTTATTCATCAGCTAGAGGGACATTACATAGACACACAGGACCACATGACAAGGGGAAGATTACTTTGCTGTTTTCATAGCATTGTTTATGGCTGCTGTTGCTAGTGGCCTGAAGCCACTTCTCTCTCTGCTACCATACTGGGATGGGGAAAATATTCCTTCTTTAATTCTGATTACATTTTCTTAAATGACTATTCTAAGGCAAGGTCCAGTGATGCCTATAATTTTATAAATTCTCAGATTGTATCTGCAGCTGTATTTCTCCACTCTAAAAAACATTAACAACCTGTCCAAATATTAAGCATAAATAATTGCTTTCATTTTTTTTTCTATTTTAGTTCCAGTCTCTAAAGAACTTGAAACTACCAGGCAAATGACAAGCAAAATAAATATTTTCCTTGTTGTTTATAAAATAAAACAAAGCATTTGAAAATTTCCTGTAAAATACTCAGGCAAACGTGGATACCAGTATTCTCATTATGCACAGCTGAACTTGTGTGTGACTTAAATGGGATACATGCTCTATATACCCTTATAACTAGTGGAATAATCACAAATGAAAACTAATTGAGAATTACAGAGTATCTGACTCTAAGACTTCAAATATTTATCTTGGAGGGTGACATGCCTCCTGATTATCAGGCATTTCTGCTGGCTCTGCACTCAGGAATTACTCCAGATGAGGTCAAGAACTGATGGGATGTTGGGGATCAAACCAGTTGGCTAAGTGAAGCCAAGACCTTTCCCTACTGTGCTATCTATTCTGATCCATTTAAAAAATCTTACCAAAACAGAGATTATAAGACTCAATCTTGAAATATGAGCAGAAGCTCTATTGTGTATTTAAGAGACATTCTAACATTTTGAGTGCTAAAGCTTGAATGAAAGTTAAAACACGAAATTCCTGTAATAGTAGTAGATGTATAATTATCAAAGACATAAATAAATTGTTTATAGGGAGTTTGTGTATAGGGAAGAAGATTGAAGAAGTGAGATTCCAACATAAGAATGGAATGGAGGGGCCGGAGAGATAGCATGGAGGTAAGGCATTTGCTTTTCATGCAGAAGGTCATTGGTTCTATACCGGCATCCCATATGGTCCCCTGAGTCTGCCAGGAGCAATTTCTGAGTGTGGAGCCAGGAGTAACCCCTGAGCGCTGTCGGGTATGACCCTTGGGGGGAAAAAAAAGGAATGGAATGGAATTTAGAAGCATCCCTACTCTAGATTCTTTTCAGATGTTTTCTAAATGACTCTCACTAGGAAGGAGGAAAATGATTTTTCCTTCTGTAAATCTTAATTTCATTCATAGAAGACTCTCACATATTAAAAGAGAGCATAAGGAAAAATTAGAACATGATTGTACTTAACACATAGGAGTACTCAAAGATGACTGACTCACAGGGGTGGATAGAACTTGAGCTTATACAGCATATAAACACAAGAGTGCCTAATCAACAAGGATCTGGTAAGGCCTATATACCTTATCAAATTTCTGAAATCTGCAAATTTTGGAAAAGAAATGCAAAAGCTAGTTTTAGCAAGTTTTTTATTTAATGTAGGTTTATCTGATGCCTTTCTCTGAATTGACAATAGTCTAAAATAGTTTCCAGTGGTTAACTCTTGTTCTTCCCAGCATTGTTTGCATGTTTGTTTGTTTGTTTGTTTGTTTGGGGAGGCTTACTTGGTGATAATCAAGGTTACTCCTTGCTCTGCATTCAAGGATCACTCCTAGTGGTGTTCAGGGGAGCATAAAGGGCTAAGAATCAGTCTTGTGCTACATGTGTACAAGATAAGGTTCTACATACTGTCCTATCTCTCAATAACCACTTCTTTAATTCCTGATAGAAAGGGGAAAGAGAAGACCTTAACAAATATATATTCTACTTGTAGAGAAATAGAAGAAATGGGCAACTTATTTTTTACATTTGTTTCTTCTCAGCTAACTTTATTTTTTTTAGTTCCAATATGACATATTTAGAATGACAAACTCTTATCTTTTATCAGTATAGTTAAGTCTCCTCCATTCAAGCTAACGGTAATAAACAGTCATATATTTTTAATAGTGGTCAGGGAAAAGAATAAATACCAATATATATTATTGGTCTGGACTTAAAGTATAAAGGAGGAATAGTTTAATAGCTTTAAAAAGAACAGAGCAATAGCACAGCAGTAGGGCATTTGCCTTGCATGCAGTCGACACAGAACTGACCCCCGGTTTGATTCCCAGCATCCCATATGGTCCCCGAGCGTGCCAGATTTCTGAGTATAGAGCTAGGAGTGTGACCCAAAAAAATAAATAAAAAAATAGCAGCCTGATATTTTGGTCGTATTTTAGAGTTATTCTTTTCATTTGATTTAACATAGTATCCTATGATTGCATAATAAATATAACAATAGACACTTAAATCCATTAAAGACTCTCATTTGATTTTGTAATGTAAAAATTAATCAATAAGGCCCCTAGGCCACTAAACTCAGTCTTTATTATTATCAGTAGAAGTTGGTAGGGAAGAGAATTTTGTCCATAGTTTCTTGTGTAGTGGACTGTATCTAACCACAAGACGAAAATTTGGGGGAGGAAAAAGTATATTCCCTCTTCCCTTTACTCCTCAGGCTAAGTCCTAGTGAAAAGTTAAGGAATTCTCTTAATAGTTTCATCTCTATTCACATGTGTAGATGAAAGTGTGAAAAAAATTAAGAATTTGTCTATTACCACACCTCTAGATTATCCTACATGCTATCAATTTCATATACTTATATTTTTATGTGCCTGGCTCTTTGATGTGTCTCAGGATAGAATCAAATCACAAGTAATAAGAAATACTACTCAGTGTCGCTCCAAAAAATATTCCTATACTTAATTGTCTTAATAATATTTTGTACTTACTAGCCATTTCTCTTGCCAATATTGCTCTCGCAAAAATTTTTTGGTTGTCATAACAGTTACATGAAGTTGGCAATGAAAGCTTTGATCCCATTTCAGAGATGATTATGAAAGTGCCTCAAATGATAAACTTTTTTGACTCTGGAACACTGCATTATCCACCTACAGAAATCCACATGTGTACTATTGTTCCCACAATAGTATAAGGAGTGTACTAAGTCAGAGAAGGAAGAGAAGAGTATGTGGAAGAAGAAATGGAGAAGGATGTGGCTTTTGAGCATGGAAGTCATTTTCATAAAAGCAGATGGCTCCAAATCTTTGGCACAATTCTTATACTCTATAACATATAGAAAACAGCTGTTGTTTTAGTGTTGTTAGGTGGATCAAAGTAGAAAATACAGATAAATAGCATTACCCTGGCTATTCTACATAATGAATACCACTGTCTAATGTCATCATCATTAGTATCAACAGTGGATAATAGAAAATATAGAGTGAAAATGAAGGGAAATTTAAATTCTCATATGTGTTTTGATTTCCTGTCCTGGCTTTCAGATTGAGATTACCAGAATATAATGTTGTACTTGAAAACACATGTGCTCATACTTCAAAAATTCATTTGATCTGATTGGCAACTACTCATTAAAAAAAAAAAAACCAGTTGAACTTGGTTGTTCTTTAGTTTTTCATAGTTTTCTCAAGTTAGCAAATTATTGTGATTCAGACTATTAAATTATGAAATACATTAATTTCATGATTATTATTGCATGAAATCTTATGGTACAGGCTACATATGTGAAATAGTACGTGTATTACTGGATCGCATGAAAATTCAAATTTATTTTTATGATAGTGTTTGCTTCATGTAACTTTGTATATTTTATTTGTTCAACAAATATGTAGTAAACTTACAAGAAAATGGACTATCATTTTCAAACTAAATTATTTATTGATATTTAATACAATATTAATGTTTCTTAGAAATTCTCTAAGGCATGATTTGAACACACATGCCCATATTTGCTCCCAAGAGACAATTTTATTGCTTTTTTAATGAAGACTGTTAGGCTGACACAGGGAACTAGATTATTTTTCCCTGTATATATAAATAGTCATTTAATATGACCTTCTGTCATCGAAACTAAATGTATTAAGAAAATCAATACTGAACATTTCCAGAGTAATCTTTGCCTTCATTCTTGTTTGCTATTGAGAGAGGCTGTTATTATCAGAAGTATATACATCTTAAAGGGTTTCCTCCTCTTAATTCCTTGGGTAACATCAATAAGCAGAATCTTTGAAATCTAAATTACTCATCTCTGTTGTGTGTTTACTGCTGTCTTCAGAGGAATGAAATTAAACTTGCCCCTTGCACCATCTCACAGAAGAAAATTATACAAGCATTTTAAAAACGTTATTTCATTTAATTAAGGAGCAAATAGAATTGTGTTCTACTTCAATTACTTGGCATGAAAATATAGTGCTAAAATCAAGGAAAACAATAAGTTGCCATAAGAGGTTCAGTTTGTAGAAATTTGTAGAATTTCTCTCTGCAGTTCCTGCAGTAAGCTACAAACCCACCTGCTGCTCACCTGCTGCAAGACTGCAGAGGCCCAAGACTGCCAGGGTTGCCAGGGCTGCTGGGGTTGCATGCTTCGAGGATGACAGGGCCTGGTTCTGCAGGCTGATGAGGACCTGAGGGACCTAGCTGCCAGGTATCCACCTGGGATGCCAATTTACAGTGAGAGAGAGAGAGAGAGAGAGAGAGAGAGAGAGAGAGAGAGAGAGAGAGAGAGAGAGAGAGAGAGAGAGAGAAAGCGAGAGAGAGAAGTAGAAAGAAACCAAATATACATTTCATTCCTCCTGGAGTCTGAGACCTGCCATTGCTACCTGGGGTGGGGTTTGGGAGAGAGGGAGAGAAAGATATAGAGAGCGACTCACTGACCAGAGGTGGACAAGGAAAGCCCAGGTTCAAGAAAGAGATTGATACAAAACACTTAGCATCTCTCTGATACTTTATCTCTGGCTCCCTGTGGACTAGAAGGAGCTGCTCTGGTCACTGTCCTGGGCCCCCCACTAACAATCTATGTTTTTTTCTTATATACCAGACATGGAAAGGGGCATGTACAGGGGAGTGTCCAGGTTTAACTGTCATTACAGTGGGATTATTCAAGGGATACGTCCAAATCCAACTGTGATATTTTAACAGTTTAGTACTTGAAATCCAGGTAAGAACCAGAAAGGTTACTCATACCATTCACCTCTAAGTATAGCATCTTATACTTGGTCTTGTGGGGGTTAGAAAGAGGGGTTCACCTCCCAATTCTTATCACAGGCTGTGTTCTTTACACGACTGTATGGAAAGAGGAGGTACAGTAAATGCACCCCATATACACCTTAACCCAGACCCTTGACTGGTTTGTATTGTGAATTTGGGGACAAAAAAAAAAGAAAGAGGGGATCAATCTCCTTTTAAAGTTAAATTCTGCTTATAGGAGGAAGAATAATTTACAGCACAAATAAACAAATGTCTTTGAAATGCCTTTGTCTTGGTTTTCATACTCTTTTGCTGTTGTTTTGGTTTTGAAGAAAGCCACACCAGGTGCTGCTCAGAGATTACTCCTGGCTCTGCACTCAGGAATTGCTCTTGGCAGTGCTCACGCAACCATATGGGTTGTTAGAGATGGACCCTCACTGTCAAATTTTGATTTACAATTTTTCCAGGCTAACTGTGACCAGAAGCAATTTGCTTAGGTAGTTTTCATGTTTAAACTGGAGATAATATTCTAAATTCCTAGCTTTTATAGGTTTATGACAATCAATAAGATAATAAACATGATGCACAAAGCCTAAGCTATAGACATTGTACAATAAATGTTATCTACAGGAGTGTCATGATAGGGCAAAATAAATGGGATTCAAAACATTGACTTTGTATTCCTATCAGCCCATTTCATATAAAAGATGCTCTGGATCAGCATCTTTGATTTTCCGTTATATTTTCCCCCTTGAATAGTCCGGGACAATTGCCAATGGACATGCTGCCTCTGTCATTCTCAGCAAATCTTTTGGTCTTGAGCCTTGAGCAGGATAATGAATGAATTAGGAAAACTGAAGCAAACATGTGGGTGGATATTTCTTGTCAGAGCTTTGATTTAGGCTCCTTTCAGAACAACAGAAATATTCATTATATTTTCATGCCTTTCAAAATGCAAAAGAATAGCAGAGCTTCCAAAACAGGACAATATTGCATCATCCTGAGTAGTTGTTGGAACAAATTTAAAAGTAGCCTGTAGGAATCAGAGCAGAGATGCTATTCTTCATTATTTCTCCTGCTCCTTAATTGGCACCATTATCGGTTTTGATCCTTTTCTGAAGATTTTCCAAAGTCAGTTAATGCACCACAAATATGAATGTTGGATCCAGTAAAAGAAAAAAAAAGTTTATAGCTCAGGTAGATTACAAGAGATTTATTTCATGGCTTTCTGATACCTTCCATTTAATTTTTTTTCAGGAGCTACAGCAGAAGCATATGAGTAGAGAGAGAGGATCTCTGATTACAATCAGGGATCGAGAAATGGCTTCTGACATTTTTTTTCTTTTAGAGAGACTAAGCAAAATTG
This sequence comes from Crocidura indochinensis, assembly GCA_004027635.1. NCBI lineage: Eukaryota > Metazoa > Chordata > Mammalia > Eulipotyphla > Soricidae > Crocidura > Crocidura indochinensis. The sequence continues at coordinate 21,602 of PVKC010007003.1, read as the reverse complement.
CAGTACAGTTTATCAGTACTCTTCTTAACTTACTGTAGGTTGCTATGGAAACAGGAATCCCGCATCAACATGAAAGGCATTTAGGGAACCTGTTAGGATTTAACATTAACATGATCTAAGCATCCTTGCTCAACATGAACAAATCTAGCATCTTTTTTAGAATATCATTAAACTCATCTAATATCCCTAGCTGTAGTTTTGGGAAACTTCATATTTGCTTATGGTTATTTCTGTAAGGCAGCAATCACAGTAGAGAATCTGCCTTTGTAAAAACACACTTTGCTCATTTAGACCTTAGCATAAGACTCATTCTACTTACATTCTCATTTCCAAATGATCCTGAAATAGATGATTGCCCTAGCAATTAGAATATGACATTTCAAAAGTTTATTTATAATAGGTATACACACCACAATTCATTGCAGCACTAAATGCAATAGCTAAGACTTGGATTCAATCTAGATGTCCAACAACAGGCAAGTGGATTATGAAAATGTGGTACATATATACAATGGAATACTACATAGCTTGAAGGAATGATGCAGTAATGCAATTTGCAGACACTTAAATGGAACTGGGTGATATGTTAAATGAAGTAAGCCAGAAGAAGGATAAATACAGACTATCACTTATACGTGGCATTTAGAATAATTTCAGGAAGAAACGCAATAATCTAAATGGTAGTTGTCTCAAATACTCTTGGCCCCAGTATATAGTGAGGAGAATGAAAGAAACTTAAAATATGAAAGGATGGGGGCCAAGGGGCCAGGGACCAAGTGTAGAGTTATAAGAGTGCATTGATAGTGTTAGAAAAGAATGAAACTAAATACCCAAACCAAAGGCAACAACAATGAATCAAGAGACTCAAACTTTAACAATCTAAATGTAAATTAGGCCTGTTATACTGCTGGCTGGGATGCTTAGGGGGTGGTAGGGGATACACATGGGAACATTAGTGGAGGGAGGTATGATGGTGGAATTGGTCCTGATTCATTGTATATCTGTTACCCAACTAAAAAGGATATTTTAGGTTATTTTTAGATTTTTATGGTTTCAATAAAATAAAATTAAAAAGAAAAATAATCTAATAAAAAGAAAAAAAAACTTCCTATCTCTGTGTGCTCCTGCCCACACATAAACATATAGAAGTTAGTTTAGGTATATATTAATGTATAGAGGTGGAGAGGGCAAGAGATGCACTGAGTACTGAAAGATAGGTAAGTAAAGTACTTGTAAGGAAAAGAAAGTAATAACAACTTTTGGATATGTATAGGACTCATGCATGTCTTGAGTACTAAATCAGACTCAAAACATTTTAGGCTAAGTAAATTTTTATCTCTCCTATGTACATCTAATTTTGCTAAATAATGTATTTCAGTGTTTATTTCCGAGAACTGTCTACCTAGAAGTCTAAAAATGATAAAATATTATTTGGATTATAGACTCGTGATTTAAGGAATACCAAATTTAAAAAAATAATAGTAGCATTGAATACAACACCTTTTACTTTTATTTCATGGAAGAGAATTTTGGAGAACTTGGGGAAAATTAAAGTTCAATCAAATGGCTTTATATATTTCCTATTAGCTTTTTAGTCACATTGAAATCATTCACTGGTTTAGCAGCTAATCTTCATTTGAACAAAGACCTTTCTTCTTATTCCTATTACCTTTCTATATACTTAAGAAGTTGTATATCTTCTCAGTGTTGAAAGTTCTGAATGACTGAAGGCTTATTCATGATAGAGTAGGTAGAAGTTGTAGTGAACACATCAATTCTGCCATTAGAAATCCCAAGTTCAACTTTAAGTTCCATTATTTGTCAGAGGACAGCAACAAAACCCACTCTACATTCTTTGCTTCATAAGCTCATTATAAAATTAATAAATAAGTAATGTACATACAGCATCAAGCCACTTCTGTTACAATATATAGTGGCATATAATATATATTAAATAAAATTTAAATATAGATATCATTATTATATTAACTTTATAGTTAATCTAGAAATAATATAGTCATCTATCAATAATATAGCCCTTCTATGAACTTCTGATAATAAATTATTCTATTCAAATAGTAATCTGCAATAATATAGTAATATGGCAATAATGCTAAGTCAAAATTTAAATATGACACCTGTACCCACTGATTTTTGGCTTTTTTGCTCTTTAAATTTTCTGTTTACCTCTTGAAAAATGGATAATAATTAATAAAATGTTTTAAAACACAGCATAGGTTAGAGAGAAAAATATCAGTAACATGTACAAGCTAGAAAATAGACTTTTAGGTGATAAATTAAACAATACAGAAAATTAATCATCCGGAGCTGAGAAGAGTTAAATCGTCCCTATCTGCAGCCCTGCCATTGTCGTGTCTAGCTTTTGGACCATAATCAGGCTATAATGAAATATTAATCAGGAGCAGATCCAAGGTCTGTGATTATTCGAATTCGAAGTTTGGTTTCTTACATATCGAGACATAAAGATGTAAATAAATTATATTTCTTTCACTTCAACTGCAAGGGAACCAAAATGAACAGAAAGAGTAATCAATCAGAGGGAGACCAAAAAGCCAGCAAAATTAATGACTTAAATAATTACCTCTTGAGAGTCTCACCTATTTGAATGAAAGACTTCGTGTGAAGCCTGGGCTCACAGACCCATGAATGATATAGAAGGACTCAGGACTCTCCACAGCCTACGGTCTCAATTACTAAATTCTATAGTAAGGTGGCCTTGAAACCATAAAAGAACAAATAAGGGAAAAAATTGAACCTGTGGAAAAGTAGTTATGCTGGCCAGTATGAATTTGAAGGGTGTAGAATTTGTCTCTCTGTGTGCCTGATAATTCAGGTTAGCTAAAATGGAATGCAGCTCATTCTTTTCTGTAGAATAGCAGCATTTCCAGGCAAATGGATATCTTTTGAGGTATTCTATAAGTATTCTGTTTCCAGTTTTTTAAAACATTCCTTTCTTACAATGACTTCAAAATCATTCATTTGGTAGAGGAAGAAGATGGATTGGTAACTTTAGAAAAAAAAACAATATTGACCATACTTATTTGAATCGCATAATGGATAGGTGGTATTTAATATGAAACTGCAAATTGGTGTGTATTTGCAGCTTATAATAAAACATTCCAAAAGATGGCCCTCATTTGAAGTGGGAATTTGAAGGTTGTATACTATAATTAAACTATTTGAATACCCAGGCCTAAGACAATCAAACAAAAACTTACAAATGTTTTTTTTTATTGTTGTTTGGTTTGTTTTTGATTTTGATTAGTTTTTTTTTATCAGACCTTCTTTGTCAGGAACAGAGATTTCCACCATAAAATTTGATCAAGGAATAAACTAGAAGGAATGCTGAACGTAGGTAGAAATATTTATGAGATGAGAACAGAATAAGAAAGAGGAGGCCCAGAACTACTCTGGATATAAGAACAGAAAACAAAGAATCTTTGGAGAAAGGCACTATTAAGAGGAAGGTGGGAGTTAAGCATCAATGCATTCCTTATAATATCATTTACCTCTTAGAACACCAATCCAAAGGAAAATGATTGAGGTAGTAGAGAAGTCAGAAATCTTATTTAAACTGAGAATATTATTCCAATTTATATTATAGTAGAGGAGAATCAGTGTGGTCTTTGGAAAGGCATCATTGTAGTTTTCAAAAAAAAACTATATGGCTTGAGTAATAAAAAAGTATTTTGTCACCATTTTGTTGGTTAATAGTCCAAGATCAATTATTTTTCCAATCTTTGGATCCTCACCATTTCTGTCATTGACTTGCTGACACCAGGCATCATTCAGGTCTTCCTGGTCCTTCTGTTTCTTTGATGTCTTTTAGAATCCACATTTACAAGGATAACAGTCAACCTGGCTTAGCCCTTACTTGAATGTAATTATATTTCAAGACTCTCCATTTTGATATCAAAAATACTGTCTGGAGTTGGGACTTTCAGATGAGAACATTTAGAGAGGACACAATTCTCTAATGGTAAAGAAATAACTAGAGATTCAGCCTTGTGATAAATATTTCTATGATTTACTTTTCTATTTTCTAGGAAAAAAATTTCTACTTCACTTTTGTGGGAGGAGCCAAATAATCTTTACTACCAGGGCAAACATATGCCTGTAGCTATGAACATTCATGATGTATCAAACAAAAGAAGGACAAGCTAAACTTGCCTTAAGAGACCATCAGAGCAATGTCCTGTTTTTGATGGACATATTAAACACCAGCAAATGGAAATGTTGCAAGGTGGAAATCAGCTTTAAAATGCCAATAAAAGTTAAATTTTTTTTTCACAGAAAGAATTATGTTCAAGTGCATATTAACATTGTTAGATCTCTATGTGACAGGGCGATCCAAGATGGTGTGAAAATAATTTCTTTCTAGAGTTTGATTTCATTTAGCAAAGCTAAACAGTCAGAAAGATCAAAATGAAGATACATTCTGTTAACTTAGAATGGAAAAATAGAAATGAAATGAAGTGAAGCTATAGAAACCATTTATTGTTTGGCAGTATCTTTCCAGAGAGACACCAGGAGCCTTATAAATGCTCATTACTTAACTGGAATACTGTGTTTGGAAAATAATCTCTGGTTTCAAATATAAAATCAACAGCTTCTAAAACCTATCTATGGAACAGAGGAAGAAAGAAACTTCTTTAAACAATCCATGCTCAGGTGTCTATTCCCTGCTCATCTTTTGAGGATGTTACATAAATGGGACTCAAAACAAAGCCATTTTTAAACTTCTGGGTTCCACTAAATCCATTTATAAGTTATAGAAAAAATAAGACTCAGGGAAAATTCTTAGCCTTCTTCCACAGAGGGTATTCCTTCCGTTTTACATGGATCTATATTAGTGATATAATATCAAGAACTAGGATAAAATGAATATTAGCTTGATACAGGTGATTGTAAAGTATTTTATGTTCACTTCTTCAAAGATTTCTTGAACATCATGAAGTATTCTGCATAATACTGAAGAAGTACAATCGTTTGGTGGCAACTCCAACCTCACTGGAAAAACTTATGATATTCTATAATAATGATAGGACTGGCTCATGATGCCCAGATTAATGAATGAGAAACATAAGTCTCCTATGTTCAGATGATCAAGAATAGCACAGGCTGGGGTTTTGAGGGATGGGATTCATTTTGGAAGAAACCATTTTCCCAAGACTAAGACTGAGACAGCTAGCAGAGAAAAATACAGAATGAAATGCAGGGAGTCAAATTTTTGGTGTGAATAGTTTGACAGAAGATTCTTTAAGATCTGAACTATGGTTATGAGAAATGGAGAAAATAAAACATCATTTGTTCCATCTCTGGAAGGACTCTTCTGAAAGTTTAGGGAGGGCCACAGGAATGTCGAAAAGCAATAGATAAATAGTTCTTCCTGCGAACCATCAAGTCAGGTTTTCAAAAACTGAACTCACTGTTCCTTCAGAGTTAATTTACTGTGGAACATACCCCAGAGCTTTGTGGTGATTCTAACACCATGTCCTCAGATATTCTGCATTTCCCATTAAAGAGCTTATAAGGCAAAAAGAGAGAGTATCTAATCAACACCCCAAATCTGGAGACTACACTATTCCCTTAACACTTTATTTTAAGTTAATTTGCTTCTGTGTGAGCGAGCTTTACTGTATGATGTCTGCCCAACTTCCTGTCCTCTGACTCCCCCCAACACACACACACACACACACACAAACATATAGTGAACAGTATCAATATTATTCTACTTAAGAGGCATGGAAGAAAAAATGATGGTGTATTGCTAAGGATTGGGGAAATAGTACACCGGATAGGCTGTCTTTTGAATTACTTGGGTTCAATCATTGGCTTCCATTTTGATGTCCTCACCTACCAAGAATTGTTCCTGAGTTCAGAGCCTGAAATAAGCCCTGAGCACTTCTGAGTGTGGATCCCAAACCAAACCAAACAAGTGGCTGATTGTTACTTTATAAAACCTACATCTCTTAGCTTATGTTTAAATATCACTACTAGTGCCCCTTATCTCATGGTGAACAAATAAAATAATTCCTTTTCTGTGTTCTATCTTGCTCATAAAACAATTTCTATGTAAATTCTTATTCATCAGTTCTCTCAATACATTCTTTGTATGTGTGTTGATATATGCCCTGAACAAGGCTATTACTATCTTTGTATCGACTTGTTTTTCTCTTTCCCCCTAATCAACTAGAGTTATATTTACCTCAATTACTTTTGGTGTTATGTTTATCTTTTGCACTGGGTATTTTTACACTTAAAAGTTCTATTCAAGTGTCCCCACAATCTCTGCATGAATGCTCAAAATTCAGGCTTTTTTTTCCCTGTGAAATTTCTTTATATTATATATTACTGTGGATTTTTGTTTTGATCGTTTTATAAGCAGGATCTCTCAGAATCTTTAGGCTGCATCTTTTAGATATGTCTTCAAGAATCCAGATTTATAAGATTCCTGCTAAATCAACTTAGTAAGATTCCCAACTTCAATCTCTAATCTAATTCCTCTTTTTCTAACTATCCCTTTTGAACAAAATCAGATCACTTGGACTGCCTTCAGCAGGAATCCTGTCCACTTACCCCCATAGTCCTGATGCTTTTCATTGTAATTTCTGATTCCCTCCCTGACCCTTGGCTTTATTAATTTTTTTTTGGTTTTGTTTTTGGGTCACACCCAGCAGTGCTCAGGGGTTACTCCTGGCTCCATGCTCAGAAATTGCTCCTGGCAAGCACGGGGGACCATATGAGGCACCGGGATTCGAACCGATGACCTTTTGCATGAAAGGCAAACGCCCTTCCTCCATGCTATCTCCCGGGCCCTGGCTTTATTAATTTTTTAATGCTTAAAGTTGAACTCAATCATTTTCCCTACAGCAACAACCTGCCTCCCTCACCAAAAGGCAGTCTGTTGTCCTATCAGCATACTGAGTTGAGCTTGAATTTCATTTAAAAAGATAAGAATTATTTTCCTTTATCATATCTCTTGGATATTTTGAGAGGTGAGAAATCTTTTCTCCTATTTATCAACCTGCTTATCCATTACAGACAATTTATCTACTCTAATGGGAATTTGACCTCCGTCTATCTATCTCTGTCAAATTTTCTAGCTTTTGAAAAATGAATCTTGATCACTATCATATCAGAAGCAGAAAACACAGTGTTTTCCACTTTATTCTAATATTTGTTTATATAAATCCTATCAATTTTATTGTTGATCACTTCATATTTTTGTAAGGCTTGCTAATCTGTGAGCATAGATAATCAAATTCAGGCTTGTAATCATATTTGCATATAAATCAAGTAGAATATGTGGTCTCTGATCATTTTTTTCTTATTTCTAAACGAAGACACCAGAGTAGATACATTTACAACATATATCATGCTGCAAATTGGACACTGAGCCAATACTATACTACTCAGGAAATCTCTCTTATACATTTATTCCTGAGCTTGGTTCCTAACTTTTAAAAGTAGTGGCTATGGTTTTGGTACAGATATTTTATGAATTTCTAAGGAAAATACATAAAAAAAATCAACACTAGAATGGAGTGATCACACAGGGGGTAGAGAATTTCTTTATGGAGTGACTGACCTGGGTTCGATCCCTGGAATCCCATATGGTTTTCTGAGCCTTTCAGAAGTAATTTCTGAGCGCACAACCATGAGTAGCCAATGCTGGTTGTGGCCCATATGTACTTTTTTCAGTTGGTGATCAGAACTTACTCATCAATTTAAGACATTCTTGCTATTATATAACTTCCCTTTCTGCAGTTTGTTTTCTTTTGTTTGCCAGTGATACCTTTCAGTACTCAGGGTCTACTCCTGGCTCTGTGATCAAGGATATTCCTGACAGTGCTCAGGGGGCCATATATGGTACCAATGTTTGAGCCTACCAGCTGCCTGAAATGTATCAACCACAAGTACTTTAGCTCTGGGCCCCTTTACCCATTTTTAACCTCATTATTCTCTCTGAGAAAAATTATATAACTCTACTCAAAACAAAAACCCAGGTGTCTATTCAAAAGTACTGAAATAATTTCAAGAGATAACAGTTATTTTCTACTAAGTATTGTCAAGAACTCTACAAACATCAACCATAATAACTTATTTTCCTACAACTTTTTTAGGGCTGCTGCCCTCAGGGGTTACTCCTCGCTTTACACTCAGAAATCGCTCCTGGCAGGCTCGGGGTACCATATGGGATGCCATCCTTCTGCATGCAAGGTAAACACACTACCTTCATGCTATCTCTCTGGCCCCATTTCTTACAACTTTTTGTAGGTATGACTATTAATTCTATTCCTCTAGAATCTTACGAACTACTCATACCAGAATTCACACATCCCAGGAACCAGTCTTCTGCATCACTGGCCTAGATATGAAATTTTATTGATCATCTCTGAATTGAGAAAACTAATACTGCCATTAACTAAACTTATAGATATAGAGTCAATAGAGATTAAATGTTTTTCTATTACATGGGAGGATCAAGCTATAGTTTCAGTGCTATGGGATTACTTCTGACTCTGTGGTCTGTGATTACTCCTGGTTTATTGCTCAGAGATCTCTTCTGGCAGTGCTCAAGGAACCATAATTGGTCCCCGGGGTTGCTGATATTCAAGGCAAGCACCTTATTTCCTGTACTGTCAGGTTAAAAAATATAGACATTTTTTTCTGTATGTATGATAGCAAATACATCCTACAAATTAGTATAAATGTCTGTGACATTATCCATTAATCACTTGTATTAATGGAAGAAATTTGTTATTTTTATCTAAGCAAAGCACATTAATATTTCTTTTCATGAGGCAGAGATTCAACATTTTTTATATTAAATTCCTTATATATATATTTTTTTGGTTTTAGGGCCACACCCAGTAGTGCTCAGGGTTTACTTCTGCCTGGTGCTCATAAATCACTACTGACTTGAGGGTCCGTTTGCAGTATGAAAAATCAAATATGATTGATTTGACTGCATGATTGGGTTGACTACATGAAAGGTAAGCACCCATGTCGCTGTACTATCTCTCTGGCTAAGATTTCTAAAATTTTAAAATAATAATAGTTGATGCTTATTATATTTTATACAATCACTGTGCTCAATCATTTATTCAACCTCACAGAGTAGGCACCTATAATCACTTCATTTGAAAACTTTGCAATGGAGTGATAAAGTTCAAAATGGAAATTAGCACCCAAATATCTACAAATCACCCTAAGAAATAAAATACATGATTTATTCTTTCCCAATCTACCTGGAAGAACTTCCAACTCGAATAAATCAAGTTCTTATGTGTTGTACATAGTATGACTGAAACTCAATCAGAAACAAGGTTGTAAAAAAATAAAGAATAAAGAATCAATGTTTCCCTATGTATACAGCCTCAGATAGCTACATAGTATTTGGGTATCACCCCATTTATTTCAGCAATGAACTCCAATGTACAGGTAGTACAAGAGTTATTTTCTTTTTTTTTCTTTTTTTTTTTTTTGTTTTTGGGCCACACCCAGTGACGCTCAGGGGTTACTCCTGGCTATGCGCTCAGAAGTCGCTCCTGGCTTGGAGGACCAGATGGGAACCGGGGGATTGAACCATGGTCCGTCCTAGGCTAGCGCAGGCAAGGCAGGCACCTTACCTCCAGCGCCACCACCCGGCCCCTGAGTTATTTTCTTTTTTGATCTACACTCAGTGGTGCTCAGGGATAATCCTGACTTTGCACTCAGAAATTACTCCTGGAAGGCTTAGGGGACCATTTGGGATGCCAGCTATTGAACCCAGGTAAGCCTTGTGCAAGGCAAATGCCCTGCCTGCTGTGCTATCACTCTGACTCCAACTTTATGTTTTAGTATGTATTGGAATAATCAGGATAAAATAAATTATTTTGTGCCTCATAAGGGTACAATATTGAGGATAGGAGGAAATTGGAGATATTGGTGGATATGGTGTGAGGGTCATATTGGCTATGGAACTGGTGTTGGAACACTGAATACTGAGGCACTGTATTATGAACAACTTCGTAAACTATGGTGTTTAGAAAAAGTTAAAAAGAAAGAAAGAATTTTTTTCATTTGTCTATCAGATTATATTTTATTGATTTGTAAGCATTTTACTATATCAGGAAAACTGGCGTTTTATTATTTATGAGATGATGTCTTCACTGGGTAATTTATTTTAGTTTTTCTTTATTGTCTCTTCTCTTACAATCTGACTACTGAAAATTATCGATACATTATTTATCATTTGTGTTCCCTATTGAAATATTCTCCAATTCTGAGATAACAATAACTTTATTCTATGTTGCGTTAATTTTTTTAAATGTTTGCATTTTGTCCTCTGAAAATTATTTTTATAAAATTTTCAACAGGTAGATCTGTATTTATACATTCCAAAAAGAAAGGGAGGCAACAAAGTGATTGTCCTAAGATTCACAGATAGTAATTTGTAGTGTTAAAATGAATTGGGGCCAGAGAGATAGCACAGTGGTAAGGTGTTTGTCTTGCATGCAGCCAACACAGGACAGACCCTAGTTCAATTCCTGGCATCCCATATGGTCCCTTGAGCCTACCAGGGGCTATTTCTGAGCACAGAGCCAGGAGTAACCCCTGAGCGCCGCCGGATGTGATCCAAAAACAAGCAAACAAACAAGAAAGATGAATCTATCCAGTTCTCTTTTGAGAATTAATCCTACATTGCCAATAGGATATAAGTTGAAAAATTATACAGAAGTAGCAACTGAAACTAATCAAGATTAAATGATGTATCCAGATAATGAAATCAATAAGAGCTATAGATACTCTATGGACTTCCATATTGTTTATTCCAGAGTTTGTACCTTTTTTCTTCATGCTTTTTTAGGGTCCTATCTTGTTTTGTGGACTCTATTTCAGTACTCTCCTCTGTATACTTTATTTTGATAATCATTTTACTTTCTAATTATTTTTTTTCTGGAAAGCTCATTTTATCCATACTCTTTGTAACTAGACTAACCCACAAAATAGAAGTTTAACTTCTAATTTTGTATTTATCTCATTTTTTCTAAATTTTCCATATAATTATATGATTCAATCTGAATTTATATGTAATTTCCACCTCTTAGAGCCCCATCTGCTGACCTTCTAATATTCTGCATTCAAATTTCATTTATAACATATAATTTTACTTTCAGATTCATGTTACTTCTTTTTCTGTGATTCCAATTTACACTTCAAGAGTGCCTTTAATTTTGGTCCTTTCTTATTTGGTTGCCACTTTAATGCATGTTCATTTAATCCACATTCAATTACTTCTACAGAAGTTGAGGTTAATGGCTGATATTATTCTGTCATATTTTATAAGGATAGAAAATAAGTGAATCCTTATTGGTGCCAGGGGGGACGTTGAGCCATATTACCAGTACTCAGAACATAGTCCTGTCTCTATCTTTAAGGATCCCTCTTGATGGTATGGAGAAAACCATATGTAATGTTGGAGAGTGAACCATATATAAGGCGATGCCTGTGCTTTCACTGGCTCAAAGTTAATTTTTTTTTTTATAAAAGTTAGCCGTTGTGTTTTTATTCCTGAAGTATAAATGTTCAGCTTCTGTGACTGCTTTTGAGTTTATTTATTTGCTTGTTTGTTTATTGATCGATAGTTTGGGGGCCACAGACAGCAGTGCTCAGGGGTTACTCCTGGCCTGCCTCAGAAATCATTCGACAGGCTACGAGAGCATATGGAATTTCTGGTCAGCTATGTGCAAGGCAAATGCCTTATCCACTGTACTATCGCTCTGGTCCCCAATGCTTTTGAGTTTAATGAAAACTGGTTGCTTTTATTTGTTAGAATGACCTTCAGCATAAATTATCTTTATTTACAGCCTAAGAATAATTACTAGTCTCTTTATTTTGCTAAGCTTCTTCCCTTTCTCATGTTTTTTTTTTCCTGCTAGTTATTTACTGATGTTATATTCGTGTTACACAGTTCAATTCAGATAAAATAACTTACCACCTTTCCTGGACACATTTATAGATAACCTGAGGCAGAACTCATGCCTCCCCAGACCATCAAAAATGGAATTCAAGAGGACACCTGAAGCAGTTTGCATCAATCCTTTTACATTATAATCAATCTTGCAATGTTTGAGTATTTTATGTATGCATCCCCTAATATTTTACATATTTCTAAGGAAGGAAAAAGAGCTTGACTTAAGTAAATTATAAGCATAATGCTAATTCTCATTTGATTGATAATTACTTTACTTTTATGAACCAATTGTATAATACTTCAGAAATATGAATTCAATAACCCTGTTAGTTGAGCTGCTGATTTTCTTTTTATCAAATTGCTTAGGCTACATTCCATGTTTAAACAGCATAGTTCAATAAAGATGATCACATGAGTAGAACATATATATGCCTTGCTTCAAATTATGTAAATTGATTAGAGAACAGATAAATCAGTACAGGGTAGCAGAAAAGCATAATGTGAAGTGAAACCTTTACTGTAGTTGGTCCTTTCACTCTGGTTAGCTGTTGAGCGTTACATTCATACATGGTTACAATCTAATGGTTTCAAAACTAGAACAGTAAATTTGATCCTTTCAGAGAAGCATATTTTGTATAGAAAAAAAGCTTATGATATATCTACAAATTGAAGTGTTTATTATCACTACAGAATGATTATTCATATTACTTAGTGTAAACAGAATCCAGGATTGTTTTCAATTGACCAGAATGAAGACTATATACAAATGTCTCAATAAATATAATGGCTTATTGACACAAGCCAGACTAGGTCTTGAGTTCTACTTCTATTTTTAGAGGATGACAATTATCAAATCACTTAGATTTCATGTGTATGGAAAATAGATAATATTTCTTGTATGATTTCTCTTTGTGAACTTCATTCACAAAGAAGAAATGTTGCATCTCTAATACTGTAGTGTAAAACAAAACCCTTTTACTTATTAAAAACTGTGTTGGAGGGGCTGATGTGATAGCACAGTGGTTATATGTTTGCTTTGTAAGTAGCCAACCTAGAAAAAAAACTGAAGTTCCATCCACGGCATCCCATATGGTCTGCTGAGCCTGCCAGAAGCTATTTCTGAGCACAGAGCCAGGAGTAACTCGTGAGCAGCTGTTTGTGGCCCAATCATCCCCCAAAGTGATTTGGAGTGTGTAGTTATATATAATAGACCTATAGTTGCATTACTAGGGAACATGTTATTAAATAATGACTTTTAAAATCTGCCCTATTAACTGCTATTTAGGTGTGTTTTTATAGAACAATGTTATTCTGGTGTAGAATCAAATAATACATATCTGGAAAAGAACTGAAATAGAAGCTGTTTTTTTTTTTAATTTTCCAATTTGATCTTTCAGAATACAAGTAGGCATATGATCACAAGCAAATTGAAGAGTTATTATTGCTCTTCTATCAGAGTGGGTTGCATCTCTTCAGTAATGAGCTAATAAAATATTATTTCTAAAGTAGTGTGTTTGTTCAAAATCATCCTTATTTTTATGTAGCTTAACTGAAGAATATGTGAAGAACTAACAAGAAAAAGACTTATTACTTTTGTTATATATCCCATAGCAAGGCAGGAAAGAATGTCTTTTATTGATTGAATTATTGGAAGAAACATTATTGACCACACTTTATATGCAGACCCTATAAGGTAGTTAGGTTCTTCACGGGTTGTTCTTAAACTGAGGAATTGTTTAAAATTGCAACTATGGAGAAACTTTTCTGTATATCAATGGCTAATACTGACCACCATAATACTGTGAATTTTTTTAAAAAACAGAATTTTGGAGGCCAGAAAATTAGTACAATGGTTAAAGTACTGGTCTTGATGAAACCAAACCTATTTCAATATTCAGTTGGGCATATTGCCCTAATGGATCACCAGAAGGACTCAGCATGGAGCCAGGAGTAGTTAAAATCATTAGGTGTGTCCCTACCATCTACACAAATATTCATGTGCATGTACATAGATGTGACATATGTTAATATCATATATTACATAATTTAACAAGTATATGTTCATCATGTTTAAAATGGGCATGCATATTCACAGAGTATTCTTTTCAGTAAAGTTAGTAACTCATTAGCAAAAATGTACATACAATATTTTTAAAGAAGTTGGGTAGAGTTTTAAATGTACCTAGGTTAAGATAAGTACCTGAGATAGCTCAGAGATAAATTTTAATATGAAAAATGAAAGAAAACTCTCAATCTTGGCTGGTGGAAATGCCATCTAGTCAGCCTTTATGGAAAACAATATAGAGATTCCTCAAAAAACTGGAAATGGAGCTCCCATATGATCCAGCTATACAGCTCCTAGGGATATAACCTAGGAACACAAAAATATGATATAAAATGTCTTCTGCACAACTATAATCATTGCAGCACTATTTACAATAGCCAGATTCTGGAAACAATCAAGATACCCTACAATAGATGAATGAATAAAGAAACTGTGACACAAATACACAATGAAATATTATGCAGCTAGGAGAGATGAAGTCATAAAATTTTCCTATATATGGATGAACATGGAAACTATTATGCTGAGTGAAATAAGTCAGAGGGAGAGAGACACACACAGAAAAGTCTCACTCATCTATGGGTTTTAAGAAAAATAAAACACTTTATTGTAAAATGCCCAGAGACAAAAGAGATGAGGACTAGAAGGAGGAACGGCTCATGATATGAAGCTTACCACAAAGAATAGTGAGTGCAGTTAGAGAAATAACTACACTGACAACTATCATGATAATGTCAATAAGTGAGAGAAGTAGATGCCTGTCTTAAATACAGGCAGGGAAAGAAGGAGGAAGATGGGGGACATTGGTGATGGGAATGCTGCACTGGTGTAGGTGGGTGTTCTTTTTATAACTGCAATCATGGTTGTAATCATGGTGCTTAAATAAAAATATTATTTAAAAAAAGGAAAAGAAAAAAATTAAGTCATGAAAGTTTCCTATACATGGATGGACATGGAAACTATTATTCTGGGTAAAATAAGTCAGAGTGAGAGAGATAGGCACAGAATAGCCTCAATCATTTGTGGGATTTAAGAAAAGTAAAAGGCATTATTGTAATAATACCCAGAGACCATAGAGATGAGAGCAAGAAGGACCAGCCCATGATATGAAGTTTACACAAGAATAATTTGTGCAGATAAAGAAATAACTATACTAACAACGATCCTGACAATGATAGTGAGAGAAATAGAATGCCTTTTTGAAAAAATGGCAAGGGTTGGGAGAGAAGGGATATGGAGGTCATTGGTGGTGGGAAGACTGCACTGGTGAAATAGGGTGTGCATTTTATGACTGAAACCTAATTTTGAACATGTTTATAACCATGGTGCTTAAATAAAGATATTCTTAGAAAAAGAATGAAAAGAAAAAAATAAAATGATTTTCCCATGATAAAGAGTAGTAACTATTGTCATATATCCTTTCTTTTTCATCATTAATTTAGGAAAAGAGGAGGGAAGAGATGAACTGAGAAGAATAACACTAGTGCAAAATTGTGTTGACCTAAACTGTAAACAAATATTACAATAATAAACATTATGAGAGAAAATACATGAAATACAGGAGAAAGATTACTGATCATATTACTTGCAATTGAAGACAGCTTAGAGAAACAGTTCAGTTCACTGGAGTGCGTATTGTGCATGGAAGATGACTGGGTTTGATTCCTGGCACTGTGTTTTTCCCAAAGAACTGCTGGGAGCAACCCCCAAGTATAAAACCAGCAATAGCACCTGAACACTGTTAGGAATGGCTCAGATTGCCTTCCCTTCAATTAGACGTAGATTATCTGCAGATAATATTTGGAAATAGTTTAGAAGAGATATTCTCATTTGAAAATCAAAAAATTTCCCATCCAAATGACCAAGTCAGGCTTTACAGGGACAAAAGAACTGAATGTAATGTAATGCAATGTAAGAAATAAGATGCCTTAAAAAAAAAACAAAAACAAAGGGAAAGTCGACTTCTGATTCTGTGATGTTTTTCACCTAACTGAATGTCCCCAGATGCTTCACAAAGCATTTAATTACATTCTAGCAGCAAAAGAAATGCTGGCATTGCTGTGTGCCAGCTCCAGCCCACATAGAGCAAGGAATGTCAAATAAATTTACTAAGTGTAAGAAATTTTCAAAAAAAAAATAATAAAAGCTTGCTCACTATCTTCTTTTGGAAAGCATGGTCTCTCATCCTGAGCATTTGCAAGGTTCATGGAGAATGAAGTAGCCTCATTCCAGAATTTCTACCAGGAAATCATGAAAATAGGACAGTTGTTAAATATGTGTAATCTGCCACCTAAGAGTCCATAATATAAAAGGCCTTAGGATGTAGGAGTATGTAAAAGTGAAAGGCACAAAATCTTTTGAGAACTTCAGGTAGAGAGAGAAAGAATTAGCAAGATCTAATGTGTATTAAAAGGACCAGGAACTTTTCAGATTTCACTTTAAAGCTTGGCCTACATTTCAGACACCCACTCTCTTTAGATCCAAAGGTAACAAAGAGCTCCCACAAGCCCTTTCTTATCTAACTCTTAGTGCAGGTATGGTGTGGCTTGACCAGATCCTGAAATAGCTCAACAGTGAAACTGGATAAGTCAATGGCTTGCAGTCTAAAATCCAACATCCATCTGGGAAATTGCTAAAATGTTAGTATGAACTAAGATGAACAAATGGATGAATAAATGTATACACCGATCAAAATACTGCAGATTAATCAATAATCTCGTGAAGAAATATACCACTAAAATAAGTTCAGGCTTCATTTTATAAATGAAGGCTATCTATTTCAAGCAATGCTAATTATTTATTCAACACATTAGTAAATGTTTACTGAGGGGCTGCTCTGTGTCAGATATTAAAGTGAATATAAATAGTTCTGCGACACACAAAGTATATGATCCAATTGAGAAATCTCTTGGATCCATAGTTAATGCATTTTGGTATTGATGGTGCAATCGGGGCATTATATTTTATGTTCCTTTAGGGATAACAGAGATTTGGATCAATTTGTTGATTTAATCGCACTGCTTAAGGGAAGAGGTTTTAAAATGTGAGCAAGCAAGTGTAGTTTATGAAATGACTTTTGATGGATCAGTGAAAGCTCATTAAATGAAGGGGCAAAGAATGACATTCTGAATATAGAAAGAAACATGACCAGGGCCATGGAGAAATCAATCAGTCTGTTTTATTTGGGAAACTGTAAATAGTAGAATGTATTTGAATGTATGGGTGATGGAATAAACTTGGAAAGGTAATAATCCCCCTCCAATCGACACTAGAGCATGAAGAAATATGAAATATAGTTTTAAGTTGAGTCAGTGATCTCATTAAAGAAGCATCATAATTGTTCATTCAGAGTCAATCAGATAAAATATAGTCACAAAACAAATAAAAGACTACTGCCTGGAATATACAAAATACACTTACAAATATGTAAACATTCCAATTGAAAAATATGTACATGGGCCAAAGAAATAGTATAGCTAGTCAGGTGCTTACCTATTAGAGAACTGACCACGTTTCATCTCTGAGCATTGCTCCCACATGGTCACCTGAGCAATGCCAGGAGGAATCCCTGAGCTCAGAGCAAAGAGAAAGCCCTGATCTCTGTGTGTGTAGCCCCAAAATAAATAAATAAAAATGTGTCCAATAGGTTTAATAGACACCTCATCAAAGAAGATAGGCTGATGGCAAGTATGAAAGAAAAAATGCTGCATAACATTTATCATTAGGGAAAATCTGATTATTAACATAATTATTATGGTGTTGGAGTGATAGCACAGTAGGTAGGGCATTTGCCTTGCATTGTGGCTTTGGGTTTGAACCCCAGTTTTCCATTTGGTTCCCCAAGCTGCCAAATGATTTTTAGTGCAGAAATATAAGTAACATCTGAATGCTGCCAGGTGTGCCCCCCAAAACACAATAAAACAAAACAAAATTAATTAATAATTATTAGAAGATGAAAAATCTAAAACAATGACTATGCCAAATATTTGAAATGATATATAATAATAGAAACTCTTGTTTTTTATTTTGCTATTGGGATTAAAAATTTGGAACAGATATTTCAGTGGATGGGTTGGCAGTTTCTTAGACATAAAATCTACTCTCATCATATGATGAAGTAAATAGTTTTCTTAGGAATTCATGTAAAAGAATTACAATTTATGTTAACCCAAAAATGTCACAAAACTACATATAAGAGATTTTTTTCATAATTGTTCAACCCAATATGCAATTGATGGTGCCCTTCTATTCAGAATGGTAACTTCGGAATATTCAGACAAGGGGACATGACTTAGTGCTAATAAGAAAAAAGTTACCAATTCATGAAAGACTTGTGATGCTTAATCAAGATTATTAGTGAAAGAAGCAATCTAAAAAGCCTAACCACTGTATTGCATTTGTAAAGATGATGAACAAAAGTTTTAAATTGCTCTGAGAAATTGCAATAGTAGAGACATGTCATTCATTTGTTCAGACCCATAAAAGAAATTTGAACTAAAATTTCATCATTATAGTACCGATTTTCTTTGAATATTACTAATTAAGACATAAATGTATGTATATATAGGGACTAGAATTGTAAGAAAAACCTTTATATCTTCTTCCAAATTTTCTGTTACCATAATATGAATCTAAAAACAAATCTATTAAAAAAATAAAAGAGAGCAAGAGATGGGAATAGGAAAATACCAGAAGTAATGGGTCCCAGTACCATGTTTTCATTCAATTACTTGCACCATATGACTTCTAGTGAATCATGGGGAATAGCCCTAAAAGTCCCTAAGTACCACCCAGGGTGACTCTAGTAGCATCTAACACAGAAGAATCTGATATATCCTGAAGCTCTAGCACTGATTTGCTGACTGATTGGCCTATAATATCCTGAAATGTCCCCCAGGCAACTTGTGAACTGTTTTGAGCATCTTTTCCTTAATAGAGAGAGAAATAGTATATATACCAAACAAGAATTTCTCTCCAGAATAATCCCTTCACTTTCTTTTTTCTTTTTCTTTTTATGTTTGATTTTTGAACCACACCTGGTGATGCTCAGGAGTAACTCCTGGCTATGTGCTCTGAAATAGCTCCTGGCTTGGAGGACCATTTGGGATGATGGAGATCGAACCCAGGTCTGTCCGGTGTCAACGGCATGCAAAACAAATACCCTACCACTGTGCTACCACACCTGTCCCCGAGAATGATCCCTTAACTTTCTACATGTGATTAGAGATGAACAAGAAAGTCCTAAACTGACCATGTGAATAACAGTTTTGATAATCAGGCAACTAATAAAGATGTGCAAAATCTTGATTCCTGTAACTAGGTAACAGAATTTATCTCCATCACATAAATTATTGTATTATTACTAATTATAAAATAGAAAATACTTAAGAATTTGTTACTTAGTGAAGTACTTTTATAAATGGAATAGGCTATTATTTACCATATTCAAGAACTTATCCAGAATTGGGCAATTAGTTATCACTTGTTGAATTAATTAATTAATTGAATAATAAACAAATGTACACTATGTTGAGTGGTTAAGAATAGTTTGTTTGCAATTTATATCTTGAGTATTACATGTATTTTTGAATCTTGAATAGTGTTTTATCTTAAGTATTATTTCTGTAATTGATTCTAATCCTGCTCAAAGACTAGTAATTGAACTACAATTTTCACTCTTTTCGACAAAGGAAAAGAAACAGACCAGGTTGTAGCAGAAGACTTGTGTCTGAATCCATTTTATCTCTTATTATTCTTGATCTCTACTTACAAAATGAAATAATATATTCTTCATGAGCCTATTTTATGTGTAAGTTAAAAGAGATTAATGAACTCTCTTAGAATCACCCGTTGCAACTACTTTTCTTTTCACATTTTTACTAATTTAGAGAATACTTGCTATAGATCCTAGTTGGTATTGCTAGAGATGAAGTGGAAAGAAAGATCCTTTTTTAATTTTTAGTTTGGGGGCCAGACCTGGTGGTGCTGAGGGGTTACTCATGGCACTGCGCTCAAAAATCACTCTTGGCTGGCTCAGGGGACCAAATGGGATGCTTGGGATCAAGCCTGGGTCAGTTCTAGGCCAGCAGCATGCAAGGCCAACACCCTATTGCTCTGCTATTACTCCAGCCCTGAAAGAAATATTCTTTAAATAACAACAAATGTCCTTTCTGTGTGCTCCTTAAAATTTTTACATATCACCACATCATATAAACTTACATCACATTACATTCTATATCATAATAGTCTAAAATAATATGGACATGCTGATGGCCATGGAATATCTGAACTATCATATAAGGAATCTATCACTTGAGGGGCTCTAACAATATCTGAGTAAAAGATGCACTCTTGGGTGCTTTGAATAACCCAGAAACAAGATTTTTTTTAAAAAAAAATTGGTTTGCGGGGCCATGGAGATGGCATGGAGGTAAGGTGTTTGTCTTTCATGCAAAAGGTCATCGGTTCGAATCCCGGTGCCCCATATGGTCCCCTGTGCCTGCCAGGAGCAATTTCTGAGCATGGAGCCAGGAGTATCCCCTGAGCACTGCCGGGTTTGACCCAAAAGCCAAAAAAAAAAAAAATTGGTTTGCTTTTTTGTCCCATACCTGGTGATGCTCAGGGGTCACTCCTTACAATGCATGCAGAAATCATTCTTGAAGATGCTCAGGGGCATCTTCAGCGATGTGCTAGTAATCAAATTTAGGGTCAGGGTGGGTACAAAGCAAGCACGTTCACAATTATAGAATCTCTCTAGCCCTTATGGGCAGAAAGATTCTTCCTTTACTGTTGTGTAAAAAAATGAATTCATGAGAAAAATTATCCAACAAGAACTAGTTATAAATCCTCAGCCTTCATCACTCTTGGGCATGAAATTACAATGGACTTTAACATACTTCTTGGAAATAGCATTACACATTATAGACTGTTATAATCAGAATGATGTATTTTCAAAGATACCTCAGACAAGAGCACTAGGAAAGGCCAGTGAGGAAGATGGGAAAAGTCCTTTAGAATCAAGACACGTGCATTCAGCCCTGCAATGATGAGGAGAATCGTTTTGGGAAAAGTCATTTTATGTCTCTGAGTCTCCGTGTGTTTTACGTGTATCATAGTGATTTATAGGTTTAATATAATATTCTAGATAAAAATGCTTCTGAAACTCTAAAACTGTATATAAGGAATGGTAAGATTAGACACTATTGTTGTTGTCATAGTTATCACCATCATTATCATTATCCCTATAATTATCTCAAACAGACTTAAATTGACTTTCAAGTTCAGGATATTATTCAAATTTTACATGACTAGCTATCAAAAGGCTTTCTCTTTCTCTTTTTTTGGCCACATCCAGTGCACACACGGGTTTCTCCTGGTTTTGCACTCAGAAATCGCTCCAGCAGGCTCCAGGAACCATATGAGATGCTGTATTAAAGGTAAACACCCTTCCCACTGTGCTATCTCTCCAGTCCAAAAGGGCTTTTTTTTAGCATGGTTTAAAAGAAATAAAAATCAAGATATATGTAAACTTTCAGATAATGGTCATATTAATTA
>PVKC010007002.1:0-30208 GCA_004027635.1 Crocidura indochinensis | reverse complement strand
CCTCCTTTGCAAGGGCTGCTAACTTGTTGTGCGGAGCGAGCGAGCGAGCGGCGGCGGCACCATCCCGGCGGGCACCATGGGCACGTCCGCGCGCTGGGCGCTCTGGCTGCTGCTCGCGCTGTGCTGGGCGTCCGGGGAGAGCGGAACCAACGGAGCGGGTGAGTGTAGGGGCGCACCCCTCCGCGAGCGGCCCAGATGGGACCCATCGGGGTGTGCCGGGGAGCCCGAGGTGCGGGGGTCTCCTTCGCCCACCCCCCTCCGAGGAGGCGCCTCTTTGCTCTCGTCGCCTTCTTTGCCTCCCTCCTTCCCTCTCTCCCTCCCCACCCTGGTGGCGCCTCTGAGCTGTCAGCGCCGCAGCTAGCTAGCTACCGGAGCGGGGCTCGGTGGGGGGACAGTCAGGGTGCCAGGGACGGGTGGCTAAAGGGTGGCCTGAACTCGTCTTCCTGCCCTTCTCCTCCCTGCCTCTAAAGTCACCGCTTCGCCCGGTCTGCACCCCCGCCTGGCAGGGGTTAAGGGGATGTGGGCTTCCGAGCCCTTGAACAATGGTTCTGTCTCCTCTGCCAAGCGGAATGTTAGGCAGGAGGCAGAGGGCTGGGCCGAGACGGGGAACGGCAGGCAGCCCAGCCTGGGTGCACTTCTCCGACTTTGCCTTCAGGGCCCCGTGCCAGCGGGGCCCGCTGGAGGGTGGTGGGCACCTTGGGGAGCGCGGGTGGGGCCGCTGCCGGGAAGCCTGGCGGAGCCCGCACAAGTGCGCAGCGTGCGCGCCTGGATCGCGACCCGGTTCCCGAGAGCGCTGGGCCGGCTGGTTCTCCCGAGCGCGCGCGGGTCAGAGGATTGTGAGGCAGGAAAACACGAGTCCCTTCCAGGTGTTTCTCCCTACTGTGCTTACCCCCTCCCCTTCCTTCTTTGAGCTCCCCCTTCTCCCCGACTCTCGGGATAGCTACACGAGGGAGGGGATCGAAGACTTAATCAGGTTACTTGGTTGGTCCTCCTCCCCCACCCCCTGAGATTTCCTCTAGGGGAAACTGTGTCCTAATGCAAGGGCTGTAATTAGCCTTTTCTAAACAATAGATCAAGAGTAGCTCCAGGACCCGTGTGTGTGTCTGTGGTTGGCTGGAGAGAACCCTAGGGACTGCTGTCCAGTCCCCTGCGTCTGCCACCCGGGCCTTGGAGGGAATCTTATCCTTAGCCAGCCTCCACTTGAACTTTGCAGAAGGGGCCAGAAGTCCTTCCCAGAGGTCCTCTTGGTATCCTGACTGGTTTCTGAAGTGGTCTTGATATGACACCAAAGGGCTTTCTCTTCAGCTCCAGGGAATCAAGACCTAAAGCTCCCTGGCGAATGAATACTGGTGCCGGAGTCCCTGGCTACTGGAGCCTACTGACTTAGGAGGCCCTCCTGCCTGCAGTCATGTGTCTCCCGAAGTGCCAGGGATCTTTACAATTTGTGGGCAAGCAGCCCCTTGGGCAGTCCTTTCAGCCTTTTCAATCTCCGAGTGTCCTCTGCCCTTTGGTTCCCACTGTCCCGAGCGAGCGTGTGAAACCGGGACTGGCGCTTCTGCCCGCTGCGATTGGCTGTCCGCCCTGATCACGTTTGAGCAGGTCACATGGCTCTGTGCACTCTAATTTAGCAACTCGAACTGGGCTATCTTCAGGGAAATACGTGCAAGGCCAGAAAGGCACCGTGGAACTCCTCTCAAACGCTTTCCCACTGCCCTGGCTCCTTGACAAAGGCCAGTCAAGAGTGAAGATGGCCTCTGATATCTAACAATCTCCAGAACCTGGAAAAAAACCCCATGTTTACCCGAGTTTTCAGATTCAGATTAATTATTAATGAATAAGCAATGCTAACTTCTAAGACAATTTCTCAAAATAATGCTCTGACTTGTATTGTACTTTTCATGGCCTTTCAAAACACTAAAAGAGGCCAGAAATTACTGAAAGTTATTCAGGAAGATAGGAGAAAACATCCATCTCTTTCTAGTTTTGAATTTAAGGTGTGATAACTTTACGTGGACTGCTAACTTGACCCTAGGAGGATGCTAGAAATGCACCTAAACAGTGGAAATGAGTCCAATCCTTATGTTCACTTTGGATTACCTAATTTGGAGAAGGATTCCTTTGCTCTCTTGATCACATACCTTCCTTGTGACATGCTACGATCAATGGAAAGTAGGAAGAGCAAGCAAGACTTAGAATTCTTCGAAGAAAAAGTGGCACTTTCTTGCTGAACTGGAAGAAATTTGGGATTGGCTGTATTGAACCTAGGCCAACACTGGCTCCTGCCTGAACTAAAACTAGGGTATGTGGGCTGACATTTTTTTTGGCCTTGGTTTTGCCAAGATTTCCTCTCCTCCATCTTCTCATGGTGCTACTCTAGAAAAGGTGGGGCTTGCTCACAGAGTGGAACCAATTTAAGTCAGGGTGGCGTGCGAAGACAAAAGTCTGTAGTTTATGAGCCTGTTTGTGAACATCCATGAGAGTTCAGTATTTTCCTCCAACCTAAGGAATCAAGATAAATGCCTGGAGTCCCATTTCTCTGTTAAGGTCAGAGGCTAGAAGTCCTGTAGTTTTTTAAGGGGCTTAGACATGGTTTGCACTTAGCAGAAGAAAGGACAAAAGCTTCTCTGATGAGGGGAATGGGCTGATAAATAATGCTGGTTATCTAGTTAACCACTAAGAGTAGTAATAATTGTAATCCCTAAGTAGGCCGAAGAATGAGCAGATGAGAAGACTCTAAAAAAGTAGGGGACAACCTCATTGTTAGTGGCAGATCTTGTTACGTGTGAAACAGCTTTGTTCCCTTGTATCACCCCCATTTTCTACCCCATTTCATGTTTAGCTCTGTGCTTATGCTGTATAATTTTGTTTTTTATTGCTTATTGTCTCTAGATACCTAATGCATGTATAAAGGCTAACTTAAGTGAAATCGCCAAAAGTTAAACTTAATTGCAACAAACTGGATATTTAGTGATAAACCTTTCAAGCAAAGGTAATTATGGCGATCTCTATGCTCAGTGGAGGTTTGACTGAAATGTCTCTGTATTTTGCAAAATGGGTTAATCATAAGAACAGTTTTACTTGAGAGAGAGAATACATACATATATATGCATTTGTATACTGACATTCACAATTCTAGGAGATGTGAAAGTACTAGTAAGTTTTTTTCTGCTCCAGCAGTATTACACTGATAAGACTTAGTAAGAACTGGAGTTCAGATAGCCCAAAGAATCAGCAAATAGATAGCTTTCAGCTTTGTTGCTTTGTGCTTTGATTAGAATAGTTGAAAACTTGGAGGACAGCATAGAAATTGAGATAACTGACAATAACTAGGTCAGATTCTTATTCCTCACAGGATGTAAGTTATTCTTTTTAGTAGAGGAAGTGATAATCAATTGGCTGTAATCATAATTAAATTTATTTCAGATATTGACCTATATACATTTAAAGGTACCTTCACATATTAGCAAGTAATAAATTAAATCTCTGGCCAATTCCATTTCAACCATATAAGCTCTCCCTCCCCAGTATGTCAAAGATATCCTTAAAGCACAGAAATGAAGAATATGAAAACTGGTCTCTAGTAGAAAGCTTCACTGGGAGTTGGAGAAAAGACTGGGAGGAAAACACCATGATAAAAAACCATGGTGGGGAGAGTAGCCACTTTGGAGGAAAGAGGGTGCTGGGAGATGGTAACAGGATTGCATGAAACCCTTCTGTGTTGTAAACCAAAGTGACTAAAAGAAAAAAATGGTGCCTGCTATTGAGGCAGAATGGAGGGGTGAGACAAAAACTGGAAACACTGGTGGAGGGAAGTGGACAATGGTGAAAGGATTGATGTTGGAAAATTATATGCCTATAGCCCAGCAACTCTGTAAAGCAATTTGCCTCAATTTAAAAGGAAAGTGATCTCTGAGCACAAAGCAAGGAGTAAAACATTAATACTTCTGAGTGTGGCCCGACTCTCCTCCACCAAATTTGAAAGAATATAAAGTTATTTGGCTAGGATGATAGTTTAAAGGGCTAAAGTATATACAGGGTCCACAGTTTGACCTTGGTACTGAATATCCTTTAGGATACCACTACCTGTATTCTGTTGTATTGGCAAGGCTATTCCATAGAAAAAGAAAAAAATCTCCATTACTATATCAAGGTTTTTTATGACACTAGCTATAAGTGTCTCACCTTAAAAGGACTTCTCATGGTGGACCACTCTTGTTACTCTCCAGATAACTGGTAGCTAAGAGTTATTCAAGATGCTTCCTTCCATTCTAAATTAATCTTTACAGAGTACTTAGGCCCATCCAGAAATGGTACCTTTAAGTTCAAGAATCCAGTATTACCTCTGTGGACATGAGAGATACGATGCACTTACAAAGGGCCATTTTCTTCTTATTTTTCTTTTTGCTTTTCTTCTCCTTTTCTTTTTCCCTTTCCTTCTTCCCCTCCTCCTCCTTCTTATCCTTCTCTTTCTTGTACCCATCTAAAAGATTATTGACTAGGAAATCTGAGGATTGATAGTTGTTGTTTTGTTTTGTTGGCTCTTGCACATAGGAAATACTTCTTTTTTTTCCTAATTTTTATTTTGACCAAAGTGGATTACAAATCCTTCACAGTAATATTTTAGGTACATAGCAACAGTGAATCAGGGGCATTCCCACCACCAATGTTGTCCTCCCTCCACTCCTGTTCCCAGCATGCATTCCATATTCCCCTCATTTACCCCCCGGGCTGTTCGTATAAGTGGTCCCCTCTGTGTCTAGCATCTTGTAGATTAGGTATTGATTCTGTTGTCATTGGCTTTGGATTTGGTGTTTAAGACTGATCATTTTTTTATTTTTACTTAATGTTCATATGACTGTTTGGTCTTGGTACCCTCCATTATTTCCCTCTCAATTTGTGAGGTGGGACAAGATGGTTCAATTTATGTGGTTCTGTTTGAAGGAAATAAAAAATAAATAAAAGGAGGCAAAAATAAAACAAGCAAAAAATGGTAAGAGTCCTTCTAAAGGCTATAAATATCAATTTAAGAGAAGAGAAAAAGGAAGAAAAACATAGCAATACTAAAAAAATTTTTAAAAATCAAGGAAAAGCTGGAAAAGCACCACAGTAATAAACCACACAATAACCATGGTCCTGAAATAAGAACAAAACAAAGAACACACAAAATATAAACCCACGGGGGGAAAAAAACAAACAACAAAATAACAAAACCAAAAAAATTAATTTGTGCTTCTCTTTTTATTTTTCTTTTTTCTTGCATAGGCACAGTAAATATTGGGAGATTAGAAAGGGAATTACTTTGGCCAAAGAGATACAGGGTTTCTCTGCCCTTGAAGTATATTGTCATGGGAATAACCTTAGGCTCTGTACATGTTCTTTTACTCTCCCCTAGGTCCTTTTGTGGTATCTGGAAACTTTCTGCTTCATCATGGATGATAAAATTATGCCTCTGTAGCTAGAGATCTTGGTATTTGCACAGGTCAAGGATGGAGCCTAGGATGGAGTCTTTCTTTACGGTTCTAGGAGTTCTGTTCCATCACTGTTGTTTTAATCAGTCTTCTGTAGTTGCCCTGATCCTATAATGAAGCAGAGGATAGACTCTTTCATTATGTTTCCAGAAGATCTGCTTGGTTGCAGTTGTCTCAGTCAGACTTTTGGAATTAGAGATCTTGGTTGTTGTACAGATCATAGGTCAAGGCCTAGACTAGGGCCAAGGGACCATTTCTAGTACCAGGAGTTAGACCAAGTGCTTTATGTGCTGGCCCCAAGTTATTAGAAGACTTAAACAGTCTGACTTAGCTCTGGGACCATCAGAGCTTCTCTCTGTGTTTTGTTTGTTTGGGGATGCAATACCAAATAGTATTTACTCCTGATCATGCTTGGGGTTCAGATAGTGGGGATCAAGTCCAGGACACATTACATATGTTAAGCATGTGTTCTAGTCCTTTAAGACATCTCCCCAATCTGTACTTTTTAATCTGAATTTTTATCTCTCCTAAAATTTTATGTGTATTTTCAATAAAATCTCGAAATCACATTAATATAACCAAGTTAAATGCATTAATTATACTATAGGAACTAAATGAGATGACTGGTGACCACTTATACTGAGCATTGTTCATCTTCACAGATGTCTCCTAGGAGAGAGCTTGTGCCTGCTATTTGAGTACTCTAAGAAAGAGAATGCTAACAAGGGATTACTATTTACTTGGACTTTTTTTCCTATTATGTATCTTAAAGATGCTGTAGGGCTGGGTGGAACTGGAAAGGATAATTCTAATCTGTTAGTTAAGAAAATCTTTGAAACTATAAACTATCAAATGGAGCCACTGATTAGAGTTGTTGATCTTGTCAACTTGTATTATCTGGATTGGACCTCCTGGCTAATAATCTCTATGTGACTACAAGTAGTATTGACAGGGGTTGACTTGGGCTTTAAATTTTCTGATCAAGGTGGATAAAACCATTTTTGAAGATAGACATTACTGATGGTTAAAAAAGCAAGTTAGTGACTTTATGTGTTCATATGCTGTCACTAAATAATTTCGCAATATTTTGAGGAAATAGGGTTTCTATTTGCCTCTACTATTTGGTTGTTCTAAGAAAACATTTCAAGATCCAAATTAACTGAGCTATAGATAGAATGGTGAGAGATTGATAGCAGCCTTTTGTGGACATTTACTTGAAACCACTTGACTTGCA
Organism: Crocidura indochinensis; assembly: GCA_004027635.1. Taxonomy (NCBI): domain Eukaryota; kingdom Metazoa; phylum Chordata; class Mammalia; order Eulipotyphla; family Soricidae; genus Crocidura; species Crocidura indochinensis. Next base: position 23,506 of record PVKC010007002.1, on the reverse strand, counting down.
TCTTGGAACACCAACTGCCTGTCATGTGACAGGCACCAGGTATACAGGACACAGTGACCCTAACGGTAGCTGGTCCTTTTCATTATGACATATAATTTAGTGGGAAAGGGAAAACAAGAAGTCAGTGATCAAAAGAGAGCCTTAAATAGAAGCCTTGGGAAGAAGTAAGCAGATCATGCAGTTACAATAAAAAATGAGAGCAAAAAATTTTCTACTGGGTTAGAACTGATGAGTGCTCTCCCAAATCACCAAAACTAAAGCTCTGATATGACTAAAGCAGAAATTATTCTACTCCTATACGTGATCTCACAAAGATTATCTGAAATAGTGGACTGCCGCAAACACTGTCAAAGAATGCTAAAATACACCAAGAAGTAAAATCAGGGTGCTTTATGTCAAATTCCTAACTTGAACAGTTAGCCCCTGCTAGCTTCCTCTGAGTGTCAAAACATCACTCCTCACATGAAATGAGATTGACCTCACAAGGCTGACACACGCATCCTGATGACAACTAAGAGGAGGAAAGAACCTTGTGTTTAGATGAAGTGTCACAAGATGAGGTAAAAGTACCCTCGGAACTGCTGAGAACAGTGGCCCTAATCCATACAGACCAACAGAGGTCCCCAAATTTATTTAACCTAAGGCTCACATTTCAGGTGTGTGATGGTGGTGAGGATAACTTAATGCTCCTCCTGGAAATCTACCTTTTAAATATGATTAGAAAGTGCCCCTCCAGTTGTAACCAAGGTTATACAAATGACTGTCTTGATCTTTCCAGCATACTCCTCTAGGAATAGTATCTCCTACTTTGAAAACACAGAAAAGTATTTCAAGTATTCTAGCTAGAGAACAAAATAATCACACTTAGTTTCAAATTCAGGACTTGAAATAAATAAATAAATAAGTAAATAAATAAAAGATATCTAGCAACTACTTTTTTTGAGAATTAATAATTTAAATAGAAGTACCTGCAAATACTAATTCTAAGGATCTATTGATGTCAGGCACTCATTCCTGTGTAATAATAATAATAATAAATTCCAGACTCTACCATATGTAATCCTCATTTACAGTGATGGAAAAAAGTATATAAGGACATCTCAATACATAGCAGTTTTATGACCGACATAGTGAGATATAGGAATAATCTTATTTAAGAGGGACCATTTAAACACATTCCAGATAATGAAAAGGGGATAGGGAAAACCCGGACAAAAAAGGTAAAGGCACAAGCCAAAGAGGAAAACGGGGCCTCTTTCTGTGGTCAGATTATATGTTATATGGCATGTGTTAAGAAAAGGTGGAAGGGACTTGAGCAATAGTACAATGAGTAGGATGCTTGCCTTGCACACAGCCAATCCAGGTTCAATTCCAGTATCCCATATGGACCCCTAATAATGCCAAGAGTAATTCCTGAGTGGAAAGCCAGAACTCACCTTTGAGCATCATAGGGTGTGACCCAAAAACAAAAAGGTGGAAGTAGGCGGAAACCAGACTCAATCCTTGAAAACAGCAGAAGCCTAGAAGTTCTTAGTACTCCTTCCCATTTTAGGTTGTGTGAATCTCCTATTTGATTAGAATGCAGAATATGGCAGTCTCCATCCAAGCTATGGAGGAGGAAAATTCAGACTGAGATGAAATCTTGCAGATGGTTAGGATTTGAATATGAGAGGAGAACTCTAATTCATGATTGAATAACTAATTTCAAGCAAGTCATGGAGTCCAAATCTAGGATAATGGGGTGAGGGGAGGTGTATTTTGCACAAGCCTGTTTACAATGCATGTCTGTTAAGACATCTAAATAAGCTCAAAGCTTTACCTCAGGTGTCACCAACTGGCATTTATCACTAAAGTACATCTAGTGGTGAGCAGAAGAGTTAGTATTATATACTGCAATCCTAAAGTTGAAATAGTTGCCTCCTATTGTGGGTAGAATCTTTGCTGCCTAATCTTTGTGCACTGGTTTTAAAGTGTGGTCAGGGACTGACTAGTTATGTCATCATACAGGAACTCCTTACAAATACAAGCATGGGTCCACCCTAGTTCCACTAAATCACAGTGTGAAGAGGTGGGGTCCAGCTCTGTGCATTAATGAACCCTCTGCATAATTATGATGATTTAATCACAACATGAGACCACTGACTCAGTAATTAGTCTACAAAGACTAATAAAGTGTCATGTAAACAGGGTGGAGAGCCTTTGGACAATATGTAGTAGATAAGAAAACCAAGCACTAAGGCTACTCACAACTATTTTTTGTTAACTTTTGTGCCATACCTAGTGATGCTCAGGGGTTACTGCTGGCTCTGCATTTAGGAATTGCTACTGTTGACATTTGGGGGCCCAGATGGGATACCAGAGATCAAACTTAGGTTGGCTGTATGCAAGGACAATGCCTACTCATTGACCCCCTCACAACTTTATTTTAGAAGCCAACATGGCATTGAAAGGGAGGGATCTACCTTAACTATTAAGAATATTAGGAGGGACTGGAGCAATAGCACAATGGGCAGGGATTTGCCATGCATGCAGCCTACCTGGGTTTGATCTCCAGCATTCCATATGGTTCCCTGAGCCTCCATAGAGTAATTTCTGAGTGCAGAGCCAGCAGTAACCCTGGAGCACTGCCAGATATGGCTCAAAACAAACAAAGAATGTTAGAAACATTCAAGAAATGTCAAGAAACATATCTTGACAACCTATCTATTTTTTAATTTAAGCTGGCATTAGTACCTAAATTATATTAAGTTAAAGGTAGATTCTTGAAGGCAATGTTTGCATACTCAATAGTATAGAATGTGGAGCCAAGATTACTTGGGTTTATATTATCATCCTGCTCAGGTTCATCTGGGAAAAATACTGGATTTCCATTTTCCAAACTGGTTTCCTAACATGTGGCAAAAGAATGGCCACACTGACTGCATAGGATTGAAATTAAATGAACTAAGGAAAGTGTGAAAGGGGTAATTGGCTAACCATTTTAACACGTTATCCTTTTTCATTAAATCTTAAGATCATCTAAACCCAATAGAACTAGAAAAATTATTTGGTTACTGAACTCTGGGTCTCTTCCTTCAGTGAATTTGAAGAACTAGCCTAATTTCTGAACAGCTTTCAGTTGGCAAACACTGGTTCTAACATTGCTTCAGAGGTTGATCTTTAGTCTAGAATATAACCTTTGCACTTGACAGAGCAGGCCCTCTTTCTTAGGTCTACTGATGGCCCTTCTTCCCTCTAGAATCACCTTTGCTGACTTGCAAATCTGTTTGGTCTGAAAATAAGGTGTTTTTCCCTAAGAATGGAAAGATTGGCATTAAAGCAGCAAGCAAAGTGAACACAACTAAAAATAAATGCCCTTGGCAGCCCCACAAGTGCCAAAGCAAATGAACTGAAGAAATTCCAGTAGATGATAACACCTGTATGCTCAAACAGTGAGAAGGGGTGGGAGAGATCTGAAGCCTTGGCCCCACTCTTCCCAGTGGAGTGGCCAGTTCAAGCTCATGGCTAAGCTTGGTGTACAGAAACATCTCCATATGCAGGGCATTGCTGTTAGCTCATACCCACACAAGAGGTGCCCAAGCCCAGCTAGGAAATGTGTGGCCCTCTTTGAAGGCTCGATATTAACTGTAAGGTCTCTGAATTATTTGGCTGAAGTTTACTTATTGTTCTTCCATGTTAACCCTTGCAGGGATAATTAGACATCAGCAGGCTGACTACTATATGCATTAAAAACCCTGAATTTCTTGGAGCCAATGAACTGCCAACATGTCTGGGTAGCAACGTTTACTATTTAGGTAAGCAAGGCTCCTGGGACATGGGTGCCTTGAACAAAGTTTACTTAGTCTGATTCCATCTGTGTAAGTGACAGTATAAATAAGTAATTTTCCACCATTCCTAGGCATTCATTAATTGTAAATCTAAATCATATCTGTGATCAGATATTTCCAGCCCTTTGGGTTATTTGATACTTATTCTGTGTATTACAGATCCAAATCATCTAGAATTTTTTTAAAGCAATATGATCTTTTCCAAAATTTTCAAATGTTAAAAATATCCTTCTGGTTGAAAGGGGATGGAAACAGGGCCCGGGAGATAGCATGGAGGTAAGGCTTTTGCCTTTCATGCAAAAGGTCATCGGTTCGAATCCCGGTGCCCCATATGGTCCCCTGTGCCTGCCAGGAGCAATTTCTGAGCATGGAGCCAGGAGTAACCCCTGAGCACTGCCGGGTGTGACCCCCCCAAAAAAAAAAAAAAGAAAGGGGATGAAAACCTAATTTTCCTACTCTCTCCACTTGTACTATCCATGACCCTAAGACTATCCTGTGGAACATAGGACTTTAAAGAACTCAGTAAATATAGCATTCACTCCTTTTGGCAAAGATAGAAATTGTGGTCTATAGAATGTCTAACACTTTGACTCCTAAGTTTATTTTTCAAGATATCTTAACTTTAGCTTAGCCCAAGTATTTCAAGAACTAGAAAAGTGATGATTTTTAAGCTCAAGATTTTCCCTTTGTTAGACTATGGCACTGAGCTGGAGATTTAACTGTTATAGAAGGAAATAGACTATGGTTCACAATCCTGTAATCCCTGAAGCTTTGGAGACAAAAATCTTCTTAACTTGCTTGAGGTTTCCCTGGAGTTCTACACATTCCCAGTTGAGCAGCCATAGTGTAAAGGTAGAATTTTAGAATCCTAGGGGAAGAAATAATATTGTAATAACATGACTGAGGTCTCAGTCTTGTGGTATAGAATCTAAATTTTCACTGCTATGCATGATGCAAAGAATTAAGTAGAACTACAAAGCACTTTCTGTTGAGGAGAAATTTTAGGATGACATGTTTAGAACTTCTGCCATGGCATATTGATTCTTGTGTGTACATCCAGTGGCTCATAATTGAATGTTTTTTTAATGAACACAATGTCAGGGGGACCTTTGGTAATATATTGCATTGCAGAGTCCTATTATGGAAGTGCACCACTTTTGACAATTAGGCAGAAACTTGGGTCATGTCAGAGTATATGAGATCAGAAATCTAGAAGTTTGGGGGGACCAAAGTCAGGGAAGACCCTGATTTGATCCCAGGTTCAAAGTATTATCCTTCAAGTACTATCAAGGGTGATCCCTGAGGAACAAGCCCAGAGAAAGTCTTAGTAATAGCCAAGTGTAGCCCAACCCTTCTTCTGTCCTCAACTTTCCAAAATAATATAAATTACATTTCTTTTTAGCTAGGGTTTTAGAATACTGAAAAAAAAATGTCCTCAACCAGCTCGATATCAAATACTGAAGTAATGTTACAGGAATTTTGGTCTCATTAATTAGTGCTAGTGAATTTTTATGTCACTGAATTTATATATCTTCAGGGTTTTGTTGTTGTTGCCTGAGGTCAGCTGGCAGTTGTGGCAACCATGTGTCCCAGGGATTAAACACAGAGCTCCTACATGCAAAGTATATATCCCAGCCTGCTAAGCCATCTCCCTGGCCAGAGATGTTCTTTAAGGTGATACTGATCTGAAAGTGATACATCTGTTTAGTACATTATGTGTCTTTATTAAATATTAGACCCATTTGAGAGACTACAAAATACATAATCTTCAGTTTTTATTTATAAAGAGCTCTCCTAGGTATGTAACTCTAAAATAGATATTCATTATTTGCCATTGCCATTCAGTTCTCCTTGTTTTTTTTTTTGTTTGTTTGTTTTTGTTTTTTGGGCCACACCCATTTGATGCTCAGGGGTTACTCCTGGCTAAGCACTCAGAAATTGCCCCTTCCTTGGGGGGAATCATATGGGATGCTGGGGTATCGAACTGTGGTCCTTGTTTGGCTAGCACTTGCAAGGCAGACACCTTACCTCTAGCACCACCTCACCGTCCCCTCCTTGTCCATATTGGATGATATGATATTATTTTGGACAATTGACATTCCAGTATCAATGTTTTGGTCTCGTTTGACTGAATAACTTTTGTGAACAAACAATTCAGAACAATGGTTGGAATAGAGCAGGCAGGGCATTTTCCTTGCATGCAGATGACGGGTTCAATCCGTGGCATCTTATATGGCCCCTGAACCCTTCAGGAGTAATTCCTGAATGTAGAGGCAGGAGTAATCCCTGAGCACATCTTGGTATAGTCCCAAAACAAAAGCAAAAATTAACTGAGAACTTTGCATCTTCACTATAATCTGGTATATGCTTTGTTTGGTGTATTTTCTAAAGACAAATTAATTTTTCTAATAAAACTTAAAGTTGGTTCATCCCACTGACAGTCTTCAGAAGTAGTTAGAAAGAATATAGAGCAGGAGTTAGAGACCCCTAGAAAAGGTGCCCTCACATTGAGAAATCTGAGAATATACTGAGATGACAGTGATCATGGAGGAAAGGGCAGGGAACAACTGGCCTTTTGCGATATGGTCTAGCAGTATCAACACTAGCAGATTATGCATCCTGACAACCTCTGCAGTTCCCTCTTTCATACTCCATTCCAAATTCCTAAGACCTTATACCCAGTAAAAGCTATGAAATGATTGAACTGTGTGAAATGTAGGTAGCAAATTTTCTAGAATCATACCACTTTGAATCTGTGCCTTAATTTTTCTAGACTCTTAGGAGTTGAGTGGTGCATATGGTTTTTCAATCATTGCATTTAGGATCAAGGAAGCAATACATCCTTATGAGTAAGCTTGTCTTAGACCAAATTTTCATCTTCTTAGGAATTAACCACATAGCATAAGTTGCTCCCAGACAGAAGGGCGTAGTTGGTAGTGGGGGTGGGGACAAGCTAGAGTTCTGTGTATATAATACAAGAGTTCCAGTCTGTGCTTGTCACTGTAGTATCTGTTCTTATGCCAACATGCCACAGCTGCAGATGCTGAAAGGTGGCAGGAAACTGTGAGGCTCTCAACTTGGAAATCATCCCTCAGAAATCATCATGAAGTATAGGTCTCCACTGGTGGTCTCAAATATTTGCAATTTGCAATAGATTTGCAATAAGCCACCAGGACTTTGCCTCTTATGTCAAAAAATAAAATTCTCTAAGACAACCTGTGGATGATAGGAAACACCTGTATGTTTAGTATATTTGCCAGGCAAATATACTAAAAGCCCTACTTATGAGAATTAGTTTCTAGTTGTATGTGAACTAGTGATCTGTACAGTGAGCATAGGAAACCTGTGGTTCAGAGTAACTGTGTACAAATCCATAATCAAACCTGCTTTGCTCTTTTACCCCATCAACAAGCTTTAAAAATGACTCTTTTTGTCTCTTAACTGTATTTTCTTCATGTTTTTTATCTTATCTCTTATCTTGAAGCCATTTTGTGAAAATGTCTTTCTTTTTTCAAATTAGACCTCAAGTTCTAAGAAGAGGAATCATATACTATTTGCTTTACTTCTAGCCTCTCCCTACTTTTCCTTTCTAAATCTTTATTTTTCTTATGATAGGATCATGGTTCATTAATAAAAGTATGCAAAGTGGCCAAAAATGGCTGGTAATGATTTAAAACTTCATTATATAATTATAGAGGCACTAATGAATTAATGAGGAAAAGGGTATCCAGAAGCAGGGTGAATTGACTTCTGTGGTCTATGAATAATCTGGGTTTCTTCTATTCAGTCAAGCTCCATTGACCCAACATCACTATTTCAGCTACCATATCTAATGTTCAGAAGCCACAAAGGAATAACAAGTTGGAAAACATATCTCCTAAAAAGTATACCTTTGAGAACGTTTTCTAGAAGTTGTTTATATGGTTTCTTCTTTACATTCCATTAACCAGAACTTAATTTTATTGTCATCCCTTTAAAGGGACTAAGGAACCTATCTGATGTAGTTGACATATGTCCATCAAGAATTCTGTTACTGTCAGTCACTGTGCCACGGACCATCCAATTTTGCTGATTAGAATGATAGCCTACTGAGTCTGTGTGTAACTATGAAAAGACCCCTATCTTGAGGTTTGGGGAAATTGCATCTCCACATTATCTCCCTAACATCCAATATTTAGCTAATTATTTTCCCTTAATTCTAGGGAAAAAAATCAAATGTGACTCCTCCCAATTCCAGTGCACAAATGGCCGCTGTATTACAATGTTGTGGAAATGTGATGGAGATGAAGACTGTGCTGATGGCAGTGATGAAAAGAATTGTGGTGAGTACAGAGTCTGACAGTCTCACTGGTCACTTCACTCGGACACTGTACCATTTTATTGAAATGTCATGATGTCATATTCATTTCTAAAATATATAGAGGTCCTGAAATTGTATCCATTGATTTGTACCAAGGTTCAATGATGATGATTCTAGTCTAGAAAAATATTTGACTGTTTGGCATGGGGTTACCAACTTGAGCATAGGTTGTTAAAGAGGAGTTCAAATGACAGAAGCTGGTTTGGCTTAGTTTAGCAAACCTTTGATGTAGGAAGTTAAGAGGATCAGAAGTAGAGACAAAATCGCTTAGAATAAACTTTATTTTTTGATTTCCAAATGGCTCTTATCACAGAAAAAAAAGGCAAACAATGGGTACTAAGAAACTGCATAAAGCTTCAAGGAACTTCTGCATAAAAACTCTAAGCCTGGGGCCCAGGAGATAGCATGGAGGTAAGGCATTTGCCTTTCATGCAAAAGGTCATCAGTTCGAATCCCGGTGCCCCATATGGTCCCCGTGCCTGCCAGGAGCAATTTCTGAGCATGGAGCCAGGACTAACACCTGAGCACTGCCGGGTGTGACCCAAAAACCAAAAAACAAACAAACAAACAAACAAACAAAAACTCTAAGCCTTGTTGGGGCTGGAGCAGTAGTGCAAGGGGTAAGGCGTCTGCCTTGAGCATGCTAGCCTAGGACGGACCACAGTTCTATCCCCTGGTGTCCTATATGGTCCCCCAAGCCAGAAGTAATTTCTGAGCGCATGCCAGGAGTAACCCCGGAGCGTCACCCAGAAAGACAGAAAAATAAACAAACAAAAAACTATAAGCCTGTTTGGGGTAGTGGTGGTAAAGAGTTAAGATAGCAATTAGGACACATAACTACTATTGTGCACTTGACCTGGGTTCAAGTCTGTACACTAAATCATCTCCCAAGCATTGCCACATGTAGACCTGGAGGCCCCAAACACTTCCAGTGTAATTCAGAAATATCCAGAATTGAAGATTAAGCATTAAATAAAACCTTCTGGCCCTTGTACTGAACCACAACCCAGCACAAGTTAAAAACCAGAGAAAGATTCTTTATTTCTCTGTGTGTCTATAATAGAACTTGGGTTTGAAGTATTGAGCATAGTGGAAAACACTGTCCTTCCAAGAGATTTGGGATATACCATCATACCTGTAGATCAACATCAAAATATGAGTGTAGGAAATACCCATTTATGTCATCCAAATAACCTCATATCAAGCTCTGAAAACAATTGTAAACTATTCTTCAAGGTGCCATGTAGGTATTTTGAATATATACTAAAGTTTATCCATGATTACATTGTTCTATTATTTAAAAAAATTATAATATAGTATTGTGTGAATGTAAGGTATATATGACATTGTTATTTGACTTTAAAGAGTATATAAAGCTATCCACTAAATAGTCTAGAAGTGCAGACAGTAGGAGCAAAATGCAAGTTTAATTGCTGCCTTTTTGTCATTCCCTTACTTATCTTTTCATTCACGATTATGAAAACATTAGAGCTTAAACATCATGGCCAACTTTGTGTCCATAGGAGATAAAATGGTAAATAAGTATATAATCAATATCATACTACATGGAAAAAGCTAAATATAAGCTTAAAGGTAGAGAATAAAAGTGGAGGAAAGCCATAGAAACTTCTAAATAATTATTTGGTTGGGGGCCAAACCCATCTGTGCTAAGGGAATCATTTGGTGATCCCCTTTAGAGATTTACCCACTGTATAATCTCTGATTCCTAAAAATAAATATTTTTAGATCTTCCATGCAAGAAAAAGTCTACAGTGTTTAACATTTTTAAAGCTACCTCCTAGCTTTCCTCCATAATCTCTTGTTACTGAACTTGGTTACAGTTTTAGCAGGAATTTCTTTCTCTCAAGAATGTTCACTAGCATACTTATATTTTTAAATTTAATTTACTTTATTTAAATAACATGTATCATATAGTTGACACAGCTGATTATAATACATTTGTTTCCAGGTAAGTGGGAGAGAAATTATTAGAGATCATAATTAGATGAAAAATAAAATACAGCAACAGAAAAATTTGTGAAAATTTTGTATCTTGCAATGAGATAATTAAGTCAATATCAGAAGGTTTAATACGCTCTTGTTGCTAGTTGACCATTCTGTTGCTTCATTTGTTTCTGAGAATTAGGTGCATTTTAATACATACTGGCATCTAAATTGTTGTGTTTCTATGGGGGTGACAGTATTAAACAAAATGGAGTTGTCACACATGCAGCTGTGTGGCTCAGGAATTCCAAGCATTATTGCTAATTCTGTGGCTTTTATGGTGTATGTTTTTGACTGGTCTTCCAAAAATACAGGAAGGCAGGGAAAAGGTGCCTGCACTCAGTCCAAAAAAAGTCCTGGAGATATCAGCCCAAATACCAGCATATCTGGAGTTCTGGTCAAATTTGTATCTCAGCAGAGAACTGTTGAGAAGTGGTGAATGAGGACCACTAGTGAAGTGGTGATTGTGTATGATGGGTGTAGCAGGCACTACTTTGTCAGCATAGGGACTTGGCTTGCCCTCTTCTTTTGAGATTGTCAAATTTCAGCTGTGTTGCCAGTGTACCCATAATTTATTTCTATTGGTCACATAGTTCATTCTTTTTGTTTGTTTGTTTTTGGGCCACACCCAGTGACACTCAGGGGCCACTCCTGGACATTTGCTCAGAAATTGCCCTTGGCTTGGGGGATCATATGAAACGCTGGGGGATCAAACTGCATTCAGTCCTAAGTTAGCATATGCAAGACAAACACCCTATCGCCTGTGCCACCACTCTGGCCCAACATGGTTCATTCTTTTATAAGTGCTAGGCTAAGATAATAAGTAACTTAGATACTCAATATATCTGCTGTGACATCTCCCTTCCTGTAGAATACATCTAGATTTTTATCTTTGTTTCTAAAGACCCAGTTCAAATATTATCTCTTTACGCTCCCTGTTTATACCAATGAAGATAAAATCTAAACAGTTTGTCTTTTTCTATTTATCTTTTGTTTAAATATTATTACACTGCCAATCTGTTCTAATTCTTGTGACATTTTTCCTTCCTAAAATCACAGGAGTTTATGGCTAAGAAGATAGCTCAATGGGTACATATCTTGAAAGCAAAGACCCCAATTTTAAGACTCAGTACCACATGGCTCCCACCACATAACTTACTCTTAAAACCTCAAGAGTAAAATCAGTTAACAATATTGAGTAAAATATAGTCAAACTCTCCAGGAAATAGACTTCAGAATATCTTCAATGATTTGACTGCATTGAAACTACACCAAACTAAGCATTTTTTATGAGAAGAGTGTTTTTAATAAAAATTTATGTTGAAAGTATAGGTGTACAGGTAAGAACACATGGTCTGAGAAGTATAAGTTTAGAATATTCTATGTGACTACCTCTCAAGTCTCTTAATCTCTAATATCTTAAGAAATAGGGGAACAAAATTGGTGTACTTAGGAAAATCTTGGTTTATGGTCATCTTCCTACTATAAGTAACAGTACAAAAGGTATAAACATGAGACGCATATAAATAACTTCTGGAATTGTTCCTCTATGAACAACAAATTGTATAGTCAACCTAATCATAGGCAAAGGTCTACCCTAGTAAGAATTAAAAAACTAACATCTTACATAAGATTGTTTTATGCCTAATGTTATAGTCGCTTCAACAACTTTTAGTTGGATGGTGTTAGTACTTATTTAGAATCCTAGTCACAAGAAAGTACAATTTTTGCTATCTGCCATGATCAATAAGGACCTGGTAAACTATGATTCAATCATAAGATAAAATATTTGGCTATAAATAAAATGCTTGCTATAAAGAAAGTACTTGAATAATGTTGAAAAATTCACAAGTAGACTAAACTTATAATTTTGTGATATTAACGTTTTACATCGACTTCAGTATCTACCAAATCATTAGTTTCTTCTTAAGTATTTACACTAACTAATGTTTCCTATACCTTAAGACTTTTGACAATCTTTTTCCTAATTGTTTCCAATTTTTTAAGAATAAAGCACAACTAATTAGTCCCCCCCCCCACCGTTTTTGGGCCACACCCATTTGATGCTCAGGGGTTACTCCTGGCTAAGAGCTCAGAAATTGCCTCCAGCTTGGGAGGACATATGGGACCCCCAGGAGATCGAACTGCAGTCCTTCCTTGACTAGCGCTTGCAAGGCAGACACCTTACCACTAGTGTCACCTCGCCAGCCCCCTATCAAAGTAGTTTCAAAGTAATTATATTCCTAGTGAAATAACTCTGAGGTGATTTCAACTTTAACTCTAAAAAAATTTTCATAGAAAAGAAGACATGTGCCGAGTCTGACTTTGTGTGCAACAATGGCCAGTGTGTTCCCAGCCGGTGGCAGTGTGATGGTGACCCAGACTGTGAGGATGGCTCTGATGAAAGCCCTGAACAGTGCCGTGAGTAGGACTTGCTTGAGACTTAATTTCCAAATATTCATAGCTCTAAGTATTCTTTATTATTTGGATTTAGGTGGGTTTTTTTTGCCTACTTAATAATTTGATCAACTCTAAAGTGCATCAAGTCATTAACCAGTTGATTTTTCTTGAAAGAATGGTTTCCCTAGTCTAAGAAGACTGACATTCTCTTGGGCAGCTTTCCTATCGAAAATTTAAGACTGGAGTCCAAGTTTTGATTAAGAACTCCTTGGCTAGGTGCATAGATTACAAATGTTTAATAATCATGACTGAGCAGATGGTAGTCTGGTCCTGGAAGCTAAGTCAACACCTGAGGATTCCTCTGACCCAAGTAGAAACTTTTGATTCACTGTTTTTCCTGGTATGAAAAATAAAAATATATTAATGAAGAGGTTAGGTTGCTAGTCATGGGGTTATATAGTGATTTTAACACACAACAAACCTAAAATTATTAAATTAGGGAGATGACAGCTTCTTAAAAAAAAGAGAAACATTTCAAAGGGTATGTACTACAATGATATTCAAAGAGAAAGTCTCCGAGCTGGTAGAAAAAGATGGCTTTAGTGAAATCAATTATGATTGTTTGAATGTCAAGATGAAAAAGGCTTGAAAGGCTCGGAGTTCATTTTTGAGGCAGGAGAGTCTGTCAAAGCAATAAAAGAGGATGACTAATGTTAATGAATATTTAGTTCCATGAAATGGCTACAAAAGAAAATCAAGCAGAAAGATAAGTGTTCGTTTCCATCTTCTAACAAAGAAGCGAAGAGAGTGATAGGAATATTGGTTAAAGCAACTAAGCTACCACAGATAAAGCCTAAGACTTAGCTCCAAAGTTTTAATGGTGAACTAGTAAAGAGTAAGGTATATCATAACTCTGCAATATGTAAATCAAATTGTTTGTGAAAAAAAAAACCTTTATAGGAATCCAAGCAAAGGAAGACATCACAGTTGTTAAACCATCCAGTAGAAAAGTAATGATCAGGAGCAGACCAACTAATAAATCTTGCCACACTAAATCAAACAAAATCTAGTATGGAACATGCAATGGAATTCTAAAGGAGGAACATGGCCAAAGTGCTCCTTTGGTCATGGGTCAAAGCCAGGTAGTGTAGTTTGACATGACTTCAAATAGAATTTGCAAAGTTTCTGCCCTGGCTTCAATTAGTAAGTTCAGTTTAACCAGTGGCCAGGCCACTGAGTTTTATATGTAACATTTCCAGGCAGCACAGAGCAGCAGCTTTGCACTGATGAGTTTGAAGGCTCTTTTGAGACTGTATATCATCAACAGATATGAGAACATGCCGCCTAAATGAAATCAGCTGTGGCGCCAGTTCTACTCAGTGTATACCAGTGTCCTGGAGATGTGATGGTGAAAATGATTGTGACAGTGGAGAAGATGAAGAAAACTGTGGTAAGAAGATCAGTGTTTAGTGACTTATCCCAGAAGCCCTTTTCCACCAAAGGGTGGGTAGGGGACGCTAACTTAAGCGTGAAGATGGTAGTTACATTGACTTGCTTTTCAGTGACTTCACTATCTGCTCAACTACTTGTCCTTCCTAATTGTCTTTAACTCTGAAAAGTTCACATGATAATTGACCATTGCTTGCTTTGGTGTTTCTTCTAAGCAAATAGAAAGAAGGTAAGTCATTCAAGACACCAGTATTTAAAAGCTCAGTGAAGATTTTGTTCTTTTACAAACTACATTCTGTTTGCCCTCCTCACTAGTAAATATAGAAGAGACTAAGACCAGGGGCCGGAGTGGTGGCGCTAGCTGTAAGATGTCTGCCTTGCAAGTACTAACCTAGGACAGACTGCGGTCCCCCGGTGTCCCATATAGTCCTCCAAGCCAGGGGCAATTTCTGAATGTATAGGAAGGAGTAGCCCCTGAGCATCACCAAGTATGGCTCCAAAACTAAAAAAAAAAAAAAAAAAAAAAAAAAAGAGTCTAAGACTAGAAAACACTTTAGGTCCAAACTAGAACTACTAGTTGTAATAAGCTGAGCATTTTATTAACATTTCTCAAATTTTTTACCTGAATAAAAGTTAAATTGAAGAGAAATCTGAATCAGCAACTTGCTCACAGTTTCCAAAAGAAAACTCTTCTCAACACACAATACCTTAGACTTCCACCACAGTTCTTACTTGCGAAAACTGTTTCGTATTCTGTAATATGACTTTTATTGGAAAATGTTCTTCTCATAAAATGCTACACATTAAAGGCAAGGCCCCGGGAAATTCTTGAGTTTATGCAAACATTGTTTCAAACACTTTCAAGCTGACACCCAGTTTATAGGGCTCTAAAATGCCAGTTTTCCAAGTGTGTCTCCTGATGACGTATAGCAAGTGAACTGAAGGCACTTACAGTTGAAACACCAGTCTTGCATGTCGAAGTCATCTCCTAAGGTCAATTTTGCTGCACCTAGTCCAATGAGTTTTGGTGTTTAATCCTAGAAAAAAATCCTAGAATTGAGCTGTTGTGTGTTGGTAAGCCCTGACGCTGCCAAATATTTGCTTCTTAATTCTTTGCTCCCCAAGAGAGTTATGGTCTCTACTTTAATCACCACCAAATTGTGACTTTAATTTGTTTAACAGGAATTTGAGTCCTAGTACAAACAGGCTAGTCTGACTGGCTTATCATTATTAGCATACCTGACTGCTAGATTGCTATTCAAGCTTTAACTGTGACTTTTTAAAACCTCAGTGTTGAAAACCTTGTTATGCCTGACCCTCATTCACAGGACCAATAGAGGAAAAAAAATCTATGCATGGTAGTATAATAAGTAGCTTATTTTTATATTGTTGTGGTACTTGTCATAAATATATGTTTCCCCATATTGCTAGTGCCTAATAGACTCAACTGGTGATTATTTAGGGAAGACTGATATATGGTATGGTCATTTAAAAATAACTTAATCTTTGCCTCTCAAAATAAATTCTTTATAACTAAGTAATTGATCACTGTCTCCCTTGAAGAATTGACTATGATTCTCATCTCAAGTTAATTATCTTCAAATGTTTCTGATCCTTTACTTTTATTACTATTCAACTGTACCTTCTTTTCCTTCTTGTATTTGTTATGATGAAAATATCTCTAATATTTGAGGAACTTGGATATTGCCATGGTTTTATGTTAGCTTTTTAAGTAGAGTTTTAAAGATTCATGATCAAAGATCAGTGTAGAAGTTTGGGATTTTGAAACCAGTCCTCATTTCTCTGGTCCATCTTCTTTCTCAATAGGTAACATCACATGCAGTGCAGATGAGTTCACATGCTCCAGTGGCCGCTGCATCTCCAGAAACTTTGTATGCAATGGCCAAGATGACTGCAATGATGGCAGTGATGAGCTTGATTGTGCTCCACCTACATGTGGAGCCCATGAATTCCAGTGCAGCACCTCTACTACTTTCTGCATCCCCCTGAGCTGGGTGTGTGATAATGACGTAGACTGCTCAGACCTGTCAGATGAGACCCTGGAAGAGTGTGGCCGCCAGCTCGTAATGCATACTAAGTGCCCGACCAGTGAAATCCAGTGTGGCTCTGGTGAATGCATCCACAAGAAGTGGCGATGTGATGGGGATCCTGACTGCAAGGATGGCAGTGATGAGGTCAACTGTCGTAAGTAGCTTTCTATCACAACAGCACATTAGTTACAGGTACAGTTGCCATG
This sequence comes from Crocidura indochinensis, assembly GCA_004027635.1. NCBI lineage: Eukaryota > Metazoa > Chordata > Mammalia > Eulipotyphla > Soricidae > Crocidura > Crocidura indochinensis. The sequence goes on along the minus strand of PVKC010007002.1, from coordinate 7,209 downwards.
GGCTAACTGGGAATCATTTGGATCATAGCATCCTGTAGTAATCCCTTCTTTGTAGCTTCTAGAACCTGCAGACCTGACCAGTTTGAGTGTGAGGATGGTAGTTGCATCCATGGAAGCCGGCAATGTAACGGCATTCGAGACTGTGTAGATGGATCTGATGAAGTCAATTGCAAAAATGGTAAGGCCCTCTTCTTGCAAGTTCCTAAAACAACTGCTCTGATTAGACCCAGTAATGGAATCCCTCTTCTGTGTTTCTCTTTATAGTCAATCAGTGCTTGGGTCCTGGAAAATTCAAGTGCAGAAGTGGGGAATGCATTGATAGCAGCAAAGTATGTAACCAGGAACAGGACTGCAGGGACTGGAGTGATGAGCCCCTGAAAGAATGCCGTAAGTGAGGGACTTGCTGATATATAGTCTGGAAAGGTTAATTGAACTCAGTATAGCTTATGCTTTGGGGATTTTGCATACTGCCCATAAAAGATTCTACTTTTAATGAACTAGTTAAACTGATGATCTTATAAGTGAAATTTGATTATTTAAAAGCCAAGGCAGTGTCAAACTGGTGCATAGTTTTACCTAAAGTTGACTGAACTAGAGACACTTATCAAAGATAGAAGGTCTATTATCTCTCTATATTCTCTGAAATATATTATTTTTAACAACCACAAACATAGATTAGAACTTCTTTATTCATGGATCAGACCAGACTAATGATAGATTAATTGTAACAAGTAGCTGTGATATTTAAGGAAAAAATATTTTTATAGAACACCAACTTGGAACAAACTGAAATAACTCAAATACATTCAATTTCAGATGTAAATGAATGCTTGATTAATAATGGTGGATGTTCCCACATCTGCAAAGACCTAGTTATAGGTTATGAGTGTGACTGTGCAGCTGGATTTGAACTAATCGATAGAAAAACTTGTGGAGGTGAGTTAAAGAAGAGAATCTAATCCCTTTAGGAGATGGGAAAGGATAGTTTGTCTCTGGTAAAAGGAACAGCAAGACTAACTCTCAATTCCTTTCTAGATATTGATGAATGCCAAAATCCAGGAATCTGCAGTCAAATTTGCATCAATTTAAAAGGTGGTTACAAATGTGAATGTAGTCGTGGTTATCAAATGGATCTCGCCACTGGTGTGTGCAAGGCAGTAGGTAAATGGACACAATATTTGGTCTAAGCTCTGTTCAAGAGTCATAAAATCTGTACCGAATGGCACTGGTAGGTAAATGGACTTATATTGGTATTACTGGTATATACTGGTATACTTATACTGGTATTTCTCTAGTACCTTTATAAGTTCACATGCTTCTCAAATTGCAACCAATAGACTAGACTCCAATATACTCCAATAGGCTATACAAGAAATTAAAATAGCAAATTTCCTCAATTATGTTCCTTGAACAATTCTTTGGGCAATGACACTATTAGATTGAGCAAATTTGCTTGCTCTCTGCTTCTACAACTTGAAATTCAAATAACTCAGTTATTCATCATCCACTTATTGTTGGATGTTGTGATTACACACACACATACACACACAAACACAAGCTCACACACACAACTTCTTTCTTTTTCTCTCTCTCTTTCTTTCTTTTCTTTCTTCTTTCTTTCTTTTACAACTTCTTTCTTAACAGTAAAAAGTGCTTAGAGGTCCCAAGGCATGAGTTCTGTCAAGACTACTCCAGAAAGTACTTCAGCAGTGCCTTCATTCTCTAAATCATGCTTTGTTGGGCAGAGGAGACTTAGATGGACCTTGCCTTGCTTCATTGAAGCTAAAACATGACTTCCGTCTTGCAGGCAAAGAACCAAGTCTGATCTTTACTAATCGACGGGACATCAGGAAGATTGGCTTAGAGAGGAAAGAATATATCCAACTAGTTGAACAGCTAAGAAATACTGTGGCCCTGGATGCAGACATTGCTGCGCAGAAACTATTCTGGGCTGATCTAAGTCAAAAAGCCATCTTCAGGTAAATTCTATTTTAATCTGACATGGAACAATTTGGAGGAAATTCTCTGATCTTTAGTCCAACCTAAAATTCAATTAGTTGTTCAATCAAAGCTCTGATTTTTAGTGCTTAAATTATTACTGTTTTCAAATTAGAAACTAGCAATTATTTATAAAGAGGCCTATAGTTAAAAAATATAGCAGATAAGGTATTCATTCTTCACATTTTCTCTCTCTCTCCTACAGTTAATTGAAAATAGTAATCATTACAGAAAGAAATACTAGTGACAATTTTGGCTATAGTGAAAGTGTGCTAAACAAATTATTGAAAAGTGTTTTGTTCTTACATTATAGAATAGATATCAGCAACTAGCCAACCAACATTATTAATTTAGAATTAGTAAGCAGCTTCATTAGATAAGTTGAGTTCTAAACTATGGTCTTATTAGAGGTCCTCTGAACAAAACTGTTGATAATTTTGCAAGCACAAAGTCCATTCTATCGGCTTTGATGGTGTCAAACTCTTAAATTTCTTGTGGCCTATTCTGTTTCAGTGCCTCAATTGATGACAAAGTTGGTAGACATGTTAAAATGATCGACAATGTCTATAATCCTGCAGCTATTGCTGTTGATTGGGTGTACAAGACCATCTACTGGACTGACGCAGCTTCTAAGACTATTTCAGTAGCTACCCTAGATGGAACCAAGAGAAAGTGCCTATTTAACTCTGACTTACGAGAGCCTGCCTCCATAGCTGTGGACCCATTGTCTGGGTTTGTATTTTGATTTTTATTGCATAGCCTTTTATATCCTGTATGAAGTAGTGTTGAAAGCCCATAACAAATAATTATCTGGCACAAGCTGCCAGTGTTGCTACATTGAGCAATCCTAGGATGGTCTTATCTAGATTAGAGCCCAAAATGTATCCCATAAGCAGTATAAGTGCCAACACCAGCACATTCAGATCTGAATCCTGTAGCTACCCAGCTTCAACACAAGTGGTTTTTAATTTTTCTCTGAACACTTTGTCGGTTAGTTCTGTAGGATCAGATCTAAGCACTGGCATAAATTGTGGGGAGTTTGGTCGAACACATTATCTCAAGGCTTTCATCTAAAAGTTCAACTTATCTGAAAACCTAATTAAAATAGAGATTCCAAGAACATTTCTAGGAAAGATGTTCCTAAATTGTCACTTACTAATATGGAAAACCCACTTAGGAAGTTGACTAAGCCTATAGAAATCACAATAGGCTCCCAGAAAGCCTCATTAAGAGCACCATCAAACAGCCTTTAATATAAAACTCAACAGATACTCATCTTTCACACTGCAGAAAGAGTTGGCCTTTCATAACAAGTGTATAACCTATGCCTTTAAGCTAAAATTGAAATGTCAGAGTTATAGAGATTAATATGGTTAACAATGAGCCTGTAAATCCTTAATGTTAACTTCTGTTTACTGAGAACATAATTTAGACCCTAATTGTTACTGTTTATCTTTAGAGAAGTCAATCTCTAGAATTATTTAGTCACTCTTTGAACTTGTCTCAAGCTACAACTTTATTCATTCTAAACATCTATAACTTATTTCTAATTTAATTCTTCCCAGCTTTGTTTACTGGTCAGATTGGGGTGAACCAGCTAAAATAGAAAAAGCAGGAATGAATGGATTTGATAGACGGTCACTGGTGACAGTGGATATTCAATGGCCCAATGGGATTACACTTGGTATGTGTCTGATTCCTTCACGAATTAAGCTATCTTCACAGTTTTAACTCCTCTCCATAGTTAATTCTGTACTTTCAGCAGATATCTTTAATTCCTTTAAAATTGAAATTTTGGATGAGAATGTATGTGGAATTGTAGACTTAACCAGTTGCATGCTCCATAATTACTAGGTTTATTTTTTCCATTTGGGCATAATAAGTGACAAATTCATTGACAATCCCCCTAAACCCCCACTCCAGTAGGGTCTGATTGTCATTCTAAATACTCCTGGCATGAGTGGCATAGTATTTCATGAATTAAAAAACTAAGTACTTTTTTTCTTTGCTTTGTCTGGGAACACTACCAAATCTAGCTTCTTATACTACTTCTGTAATATAAATAATATATTTTAAGTTGTTACTTTGAAAAAGCTGAGGAACTCCTTGAGTCCTCCATGGGATGTGAACCATGCTTCTTCTAAAAGTTAGTGAAACCCATTTTTTTTTTTTGGTTTTTGGGCCACACCCGGTGACACTCAGGGGTTACTCCTGGCTATTCGCTCAGAAGTCGCTCCTGGCAGGCACGGGGACCATATGGGGAACCGGGGGATCGAACAGTGGTCAGTCCTAGGTTAGCGCAGGCACCTTATCTCCAGCGCCACCGCCCGGCCCCCGTGAAACCCATATTAAGACCCCTTGCTTGTGATATATATGAGCTTTTGAACAGATTGTCATCAGGTGCCAGTGATGTACTGACTTACCATACTATGACATATTTTTTTCTATTTAGACTTAATAAAGAGCCGCCTCTACTGGCTTGATTCCAAGTTGCACATGTTATCCAGTGTGGACTTGAATGGCCAAGATCGCAGGATAGTTCTAAAGTCGCAGGAGTTTCTGGCTCACCCTCTTGCACTAACAATATTTGAGGTAAGGTATTTGCCTCATACCTAAGTATAGCATTTAAATACTGTAAATACATTAAATACAAAGAGAAATAAAAATGCAAAGAGAAAGGAGAAGAAAAGTATAAATTGAATTAATTTCAACTTAAACTTAGGACAGAGTAGAAGTGGATTCCTTTTGACATTAAGACACTTGAATTTGTTTCTCTGTGGATGTATATCTGATGCCTCAGATCAGCAATAAATAAGTTGTCCATTAAATTGCCAGTAAGTGACAAGGAATTGAAATTCTGATATGTTAGTCCCTTATTTTTTATACTAATTTGAGGGTTCTGTTTTAGGATCGTGTCTTCTGGATAGATGGGGAAAATGAAGCTGTTTATAGTGCCAATAAATTCACTGGTTCGGAGCTGGCCACACTAGTCAACAACCTTAATGATGCCCAAGATATCATTATCTACCATGAGCTTGTACAGCCATCAGGTAATATTGGAAAGCATAGCCCTTAATGATTATGCGACAGTACCTTTTAGGGAGCAGAAGCTCTTTTGGAAAACAACTTGCTTTAAAATGGACATTTTCCCCCTTGCACTTTATAGTCTAAATGTAAACATGTCAAACATTTTGAACCTATTATATTTTATTTATTCCCTAGTGAAAGAGTTATGGACCTTCATCTCTTATTCATCCTCCCAGTCCCCGGTGTTCAATCTCCTTGCCCTTCATGTCAGTGCCCTACATTACACTTTTTATGCCATGTACATTCTCTACCTTTCTTTCTCTTTTTGTTTTTGCTTATATATTGATTTCTAATTCTCAAAAAATTTATCATTTTTGATCATCTAATATTCAACAAGTTTGATAAACTTTGCTCCTGATTAAAACACTTGACTCATTCTATCTAAATGATTCTCCTCATACTTCCCTATAGCTGGGGGTGGAGGGGCCAGGCAAAACAAAACAATGAGAACATGCACAGCTTCTTCCTTTGAGTCTTCATGAACCAACAATGAATGCCAGGTTTGGCACTTTTTCTTTTCACTCACATTCTTACCAAAAGTCTCTGTATTATAGAACTTATATTTCACTTACAAAAATGTTTTTGTCTTATGATGTTCTTTGAGCACACTGCCTATACCCTTATGTTTACTTTCCAGTGGTAGTAGTTTCTCTTTGAAGACAAGTTTCATCTCCTTAGGTCAAAGATATCTTTAAAATCTAGAATAATAGAGCTTTCTGTGTAGCAGACAGTTGGATACCTATTTTAAGGAACTTTTGCTTCTGACTAGGCAAAAATTGGTGTGAAGAAGATATGGCAAATGGAGGATGTGAATATCTGTGCCTACCAGCACCACAAATTAATGATCACTCTCCAAAATATACTTGTTCCTGCCCCAATGGATACAATCTAGAAGAAAATGGCCAGGGGTGTCAAAGTAAGTTTTACTTATCAACCACAAGCAGGATGTGTGCATGAGAGATTAGATGCTCACTACAAAAAAAATCTAAATTTTAGAAATTCTATTTGAACTAACTCTTGGCATAGATTTGAGATCATTCCTGCTATAATTTCAAGGACTCATATATTATTCAAACATTTTTATTCATTTCAGTGTACATTGAATCTTTATTAAAATCACCAATATTAAAATCGCAGGCTACTTATACTGACTTATACAATTTTTTCCCTACAACAGCTCTGAGTTAGCCAACTTTCAGATAATTAAATAGTCTTAACATTCTTTTTTGAAAGGAGAGAGACATGAGATTTTACTTATTGAACATCACATAGTTCAGTGGGTGACACTCTCATAAACACACTTCAACAAAACTTGCGTTTTACTTTTCTATTCTGAAACTCTTGTGAGATTAAACTTACGTATTGTGAGTAAGGAATTTATTGTGAGGCTTTTATCAGCTTACTATGGAAGTCACTGTGATATAAGCCCTGTTTACTTAAAAAAAAATAAAAAAACTTACTACCAAAAAATCTGGTAGTAAGACCAGTGTCTAAAGAGATCTTAGAGAATATATTTTGTAACTCCCAGAAGTCTAAATATTGCTTAGAGAGGTAAGTAGCATTAAATATACCAACTTTTTTGAATTGTCAAATTTAAAATGCTGAAGGTTCTGCATCGTATCTCATGTGCTTCCTCTAGTTTTGCACTGAGAATTGCTGTTTCTCTGTTTTAATAAATTTACCATTAAAGTTGTTTCAGCACTGGTTTGACTATTGTAGAGTCCGGGGAGACCCTGCTGTCCCCAAATCTGCCCCACGCAGAACAGTGAAGAAGGCATGTACTCAGCAATTGCAAGCAAGTTCCACTTTATTTCTGGCTGCCAGAGGTTCGAAACGTGCTCAAAGCTGAGCAGAGGTTGCGAACCCCGAAGTAGGGAAAGGGCCCGCTATATATACACAATCTTCAAGCAGGGAGTGCATTTTAATACAGCAGAAATAGGACTGGGCTTTGTTTTAGGGGAATTTGCATCTGGGATAGGAGATAAAAATGATTCTTGTGACTTTTAAGGTAGGTGCGGGGAGGAACTCAGACTCCATGTCTCCAAGATGTCTTCAAGGCATGTTGGGTCTGTGAAACCAGCACCTGTAGTTCAGTGGATAAAAGGCAGTTAAAGAAATATAGCT
>PVKC010007001.1:0-30200 GCA_004027635.1 Crocidura indochinensis | reverse complement strand
AAGAAGAAGAAGAAGAAGAAGAAGAAGAAGAAGAAGAAGAAGAAGGAGAAGAAGAAGAAGAAGAAGAAGAAGTTAGAATGCAGCTGAAGAAGTTAGAATGCAGCTTCTCAAGATCGACTATTTGGTTGAACAGGAACTGACTTTCTACACTTCTAGAAGATTCTAGAAAAATTATGATGGCTAGTACAAGACAACCAAAATGAACCTGGAGCACCTTCTTCCCTCTTCCTTCTATGCCACCAAGTATTAAGAGCCTTAAGGGCAAAATTTTTTAGTTCCTGAAATGCTTAGCTAAGACCTGGCAAGGTGCAGAAGTGAAATGTATGTTTTTGCCTCCTCTCCCAAGTTAATTCTGTGATTTCTGAAGCCAACAGCACCTAAATGAGATGAAAATAAGCAATAGAGAATAAGTTTAAACTATTTTATGAAAGTCCAAAATATGGGAAGAAATGGATCTGCTAAATACAACATTTAAGAACGTTTACAGGAAACACTCCCTGGTTTACCTTTGAGTTTCCCTCAAAGGTATGATGTGAAGAGTAATGAGGCAAATGTGAGGCTTCCACAAGGAAGGAGAGAGCAACAAGAGGAAGACTGAGTTTTAGTTAAGATTTTGGAAACACTATCCCTGTGGATATTTCATTCATCATAGGGACTAGAGGTATTAAGGCCTGTGCTTTAAGGTAGGTAGGTAGATACTGTGAGGCTATGGCATCAAGGAAATCAAAGCAAAGGCTTGAGAGAACTTAAGGAAAAATCAAAACACATTTGCCTGAGCATGTCACTTGGTCAAATGCTAATCTAAAAATCTTGGTAAACCACAAACTTTGGTGCACAGAAATGCTTAATTATGCTAAATATTGATAAAAAGTTTTATTCGAGAAACTGAGTTTTTGCCATAGCTGTCTTGGTCCAGATACTTTAGAGAATTTCTCAGAATTCTTTCAGGAAAGTATGTGCATGAAGTTGGCAGATTATGAATAAAAGGAGCCACACACCCACATACAGTTGTGTGGGAGAACAGTGTGTTCTGGTTTATTACACAAATATTGGGTGTATATATGGAGGATTTTTGCCAGTCCCAGTTTTTCATGGTAAAGTATGTAAAAAATGCTCACATTTATTTCTTTGCAAAGTAAAATAATCTCTCTTGTTAACAGAAGATTCATCAGTATACACTGTTCTATCTTCAAAACAATTCACATGTCTCAAGGTGGTTTGCAGACCTTATGAATAGATAAAATTTAATTAAGAGCTCAGAGGATGAAAAAATGGTAAATTTTAACATCTCAAAGTTGTTCCTCTTTGACCAGACCCTAGGTCTCAATTCTGATATAGATTAAAGGATTTAGCAAGAAGCCAGGTTTTCTTAGCAAGGTTCCTTTTTACCTGAGGAACATGTTTTTGCTTTAGGTGTTATCATAGATAGCTAACTTCCTAAAGTCTGATTGAAAAAGTTTTCAGAAGGAGAGCTAAAAGAGACAAACATATAAAAGAGGTGCAAATTTATATCTGGTAGAAGTTTTCTTAACAACCCACTGCTACTTCCAGACAAACTTTAGATGTACATCTGAGGTAAAAACTTAATTAGCAAGTTACTCAGAGTCCCTATGAAATGTCCCAAAATTGGTCCACAGAGATAGCACAGCAGTAGGGCATTTGCCTTGCACATGGCTGATTCAGGATAGACTTTGGTTCGATCCCCCGTATCCCATATGGTCCTCCTAGCAAGGAGCATTTTCTGAGCACATAGCCAGGAGTAACTTCTGAGCATCACTGGTGTGGCCCAAAAAGTGAAGAAAAAAAATAATCATCCCAAAACAAACATTCCTTTTATCTAACAGAGTGGTCTATTTAAAGCTATAGGTCTTTTTAAAAGATTATGAGTATTAAAGTTATTTTTAAGTATCTCTTGGTGCAATTTTCCAGGTAAAGAGAAAATTTAATCAAGCCTATATTTGCCTGTATTAATCATTATATTTGGAAATAAATTCTCAAATATATACATACTTAATTCATCAGAAGGGATACTCATATTTAGGCCAAAATAAATGTTTGCAACTAGGTTTGAGAAACATAACCTTCACTATCAGGGAAGTCTGGTCATCCAATTTACTGAGGAAGGCCTCTCACTGGGCCTTCTGATGAACTTTTATTTAGATCATGACAGTCAGTTTTCACTTTGGATTTTGTGAGTATATCAGCCCCAAGGAATCAAAGAATGAGAGAAATCACAATTTTACTTCAAAGGACAAAGTTTTGTCCCTTAAAGAAATCTTACTGCTAACCCCCCCCCACACACACACACACGAAGACCTGAACTAATACATTTTTTCCATCATAAGAAACTGAATAAAGAATAATATGGCCTTGGGCAGCTTCTGAAAATGCTCTTGTGAATATGACCTTGGGCAGCCACTGGGAATAGAGAAGGCAAGTAGAACCCAATTCCACATGAGTTGGAGTGTTTAGAGTATATAACGGTATAAAGCCTCTCTTTGCCTATTTGCACTTCTCAGGTCACTTTTGTTTAAATTGTTTTCTTCTCTTCATTTTCCCCACTTTCTTCCTGGACAGTGATCTCACAGTTAGACATGTATGTCACAGTCAGACTTAAGTTTGTTTAATTCTTCAGCAGTGTTCCTTATCTGATCTTTACCCATTTTTAATTTAGTCTTACCTGAAATTTCTTGTCTGAGGCTATCTGGACAATTTGCAGGTTATTACCTCTCATACTTAATCCACTCACCTTGTGTATAGTATGAAACCCACTAACTTGATTAGAAAGCAAGAGAACAAGCCACAGGCACAAACACTTGGAAAGAGATTTCAGGCATGCACACATATGAAGATGATCTAGAGGTCAGAGAAGAAAAAATTAAAGACATGAGAACTAAGTAGAGGAGGATAAAATAGATTCTAGTTTTTGCCCTAATGAATAAATGTTTGAGGTAGAAGAGGAAAATATAGCATGTAAAGCACTGACTTTGAAAGCAGTCAACCTATGTTCAATCTCCAGCATCCCATACCATCCCTGAGCCCCACCAAGAGTGTGAACAAAGAGCCAGGAGTAAGTCCTGATCACTATGGAGTATGGCTCAAAAACAAAGCAAAACAGAATAAAGAAAGAAATGGCTGGAAAGCAAAATGACAGTGCTCACTGGAGAGAACATGCAAATATTTTCAACTATCCAGGACACCTGATTCAGTCATCCTATGTGACTGAGACCATCCTGTAAGAAGAGACAAGCTGACTGTCTATTCAGTAATCAAATGCCTTTTCTAAGAATCAGAGAAGCATGAGAGATATATTTGGGGATTTATTCTGCAACATGCAAGATCTTTACGTGCCAGTCACCTCTCTGAGCTTTCGTTTTCTCAGCTGCCCTGTAAAATTCTGTCTTGATAGACAGTCTTTGCTTTACCTGAAATACATTATGGTCCAAATTTTAGTACTTATGATCCAATTCCCTGGTCCCAAAACACAATTTTCTATTAATCTTTTAGCCTATTAAAGAACTCTTTGAACTCTGGCTATAACAATTGGTCAGTCTTCAAAATCACTGGCCCATTCCTGATTTGGTCTCCTTGAACAACAGAACTTTAGGAAGATTGAACCCCCATTCATGCCTGCAAGAATCACCTTTCCTCTAGGAAGAAATATATTTCTAAAACTCAAACCACTGTTCTTAGATAAAAGCAGATGTGCTCTTCATGGGCTTCAAATTCATAGAATTGTTTTTAAAGATGAATCAGAATTTTGGAACAGTTTGTTTCCTCTTTGGATTACAATGATTTTTTTAATGTGATAGTAGATACTGATAGAATCATAGCCTTTGGAGTTCCATCAAAATACAACACAGGTTCTCTCACTTCCTGGCCTCATTCTATTGTAGTGCCTAGAAATGAATACAGGGTCTTAGCCAATAGAAGGATGCCTCTTCCCCCTCATATATCTTTTGGACAGCAGGGATGAATTTTTCTTTTATAAGTTCTATTTATATTACTTTCACAATAATCTCTGCTGAACCAACTCAATTTCTGCACCTGGAAATTGACATCACACTTTTACTTGTCATCAAAAGCCAAAGGGAAAAAGAACACCATATTCTTTGAGAAATTTTTCACCATGATGTTATCCAGATCTTATATGTCAAAGTTGGGGACGTCTTGCAAGAATCCTTTTTAGAGGAAAGGCTAAATTAGTAATGAGTTAACTTGTCCTGCTGTTTTCAGTTTGGAATAGATTACGCTTTTTATTGCAACCATTGTGATTTACCAAGTTCTTAATAGTAGGGCTTCAGACATACAATGAATCAGGGCCAATACCACCATTAGTGTTGGCCTTACTCTTCCAATGTTCCCATAGTGTATCCCATACCACCACACCCCGCATTCCTGCCTGCCATTAGAGAATATGCATTTAAGTTTTAATTATTATAGTTTGAGTTTTTTATTTAATTATTGTTGACTTTGTGTTGGATATTTAGTTCTGCTTTTTTTTTAGCATCACCAATGTAGATCCTGTCCAGCTATCTTCAGATGTAAATTTGGGGATAGGCAAGGAGTTAAGTTTTCCCTTCAGGTTTCCTATTTGTGTGGAAAGAAGTTTTTTTTTTATAAGGGGTAGGTGAAAGAGAAGGACTATATCTAAAAGAAATGCAGATTTTATACCTGGTAAATGATCTGAAACCCAGTGCTACATCCTGACCAAAACTTTTCAATGTAAATTTTGAGGTAAAAGATAGTCAACAAGTATTCAAGATTCTTTTAGAGATGTCCCAAAAAATAGGAACTGAAAGGGGACAGCATAAGGGACAATTATTTATAGGCCAATTAAATGTTTGTATAAAGGAGGCAGAATGTCAGTACCATAACATGAATATCATTGTGAGAATTTTGTCCAGCCATCCACACTGGGGGAAAACTTCCCAGAAGGCCTACTGGTGAAATATTACTCAGGAGTTTTGAATCAGCAATCCACACTATGGAGATAGCAACTTAGAGGGCCTTCTGACGATTCTCCTCAGAAATATAGAAATTCCTCGGTATGTGCAACAGAGGAGGTAATTTTTCTATCCATATGAACATTAGTATTGTCATTTTATTAAGGCCCTAGAATAATATTCTGTTTCATGAAATTTCTTTTCTGTACTTCATCCAAAAATGCATTATGAGATATTTTTCTCTGGCTTGACAGAGTATCTTATAATAGTTAAATGCATATTTTCTGAAATCATTGCTCTTTATGTATTCAAAGAGGCAACTATCATATTCTGTTTATTAAATTTTCTATTAGTATTTGTCTGAACATGTCAACATAGGACAACTATATTGAAAAAATGCAAAGTCTAACTAACATCACTTTTATCCTCTTTGAATAATATCCTGTCACTGGGCTAAAAAGAGAAAAAATGCTAAAGATATTTCCTTGTCAGAAACAGGATCTTCTGGGAAGTGAGCAGAAATAAACCTGGCAATAATCAATGTTTCAACTCAGAGACTAGATTAGATTTAATCTCTGGGGGTTTATTAGATCATTGCTGGCATCTAATGGAGAAGACCTAATCCCATTAGCAAAGTACTTTCTGCTCTTAGAGCAACAGGAAATAGATGAAGTGCAGAGGAAACTTCGTTGCCTAATTAGCCCAAATGGAGGCAAAGCTACAAAGCTCTCCCTCTCTCTAATTGCTCAGCACAGCACAGTAGTACAAGAATATTGAACTCATTGAGCTTAGGTTTATGTTTAATTATGTTTAATATATTAATGTAGCCTCTAAAAATAACATTTATTAAGACAAAAATTTTACATAGTAAAATGTATTCACAGTTTAATGGGTCCTAACAAATGCTTTTATTGTATATTGGAATTTACAATCAATGTATTCAATTTTGCTATCTCTACCTAAATTCCTTTGTGATCCTTTGCAATCAATACTGCTTTGAGACCAGCTCCTGACAACCATGATCTGCTATTAACAGAGTTTAGAGTTCTCTTTCCTAGAATTTCACAAAATATAACCATATAGTATATATACTAGTTTTGTGTCTGTCTCATTTTACTGAACATAATTTTTTTGAGATCCATACATGTTGCAGCTTGTATTGATAGTCGGTACTTTTATTTACCAGGTTATTTAGTATACCAGGTTTTTTAATTTATCATGGAATCAATTTGCTAGAAATATTTATTTTCTATTTTCTCTGGGTTTATGTAATTTGTTAATCATTCATGTTTAACTTTTTAGATCCTGTACAATCTTTCTTAAAATGTCTATGTTCTAGTTCTTATAATTTCTCACCAAAATTTAATTGTTCAGTCTTTTCTAAAAATGTATTGTCTATGTACTTCTCACTTATTTATCTTCTGATAAGGCATCTGTTTGCCATAAGTTTAACAAAGCTACTCAAACTAAAATCAAAGAATGAAGATCCCCTAAGCAAATGAATCAAGATCTCAATAATATATTTTAGTAGCCATATAAAATTTGATATAATAATTTTATACAATTCTGCTATATGTTTTCATAACATATTGTATGACTCAACTATACATATTGACAACTTCAGTTCCATTAGTTCAAACGTGTTTATTGCCTGGTTCCCAAAACAAAGTGGTAAAATAATAAAATCTAGGTTTAGTCTGCTTCTATCAGTTTTTAAAGGATATTTTATTTATTATTTGGTTTTGTGACAGGCTATTTTTAGCCTTGCCATGGCCATTATTCACTAGTTTTTGACTATAGCAAAAACTATACATTTTATTTTGTTATCTTTTCTCTTCTGGAGCCATATCTGATTATGTTCAGGGGTTACTCCTGGCTTTGCACTTAGAATTACTCCCAGAGGCTCAGGGAACCAAATGAGATATCAGGGATTGGATCCAAACTGGGTTGACCATATGCAAGGCAAGCACCCTACCCTCTGTCCTATCACTCCAGCACAAACTACAAATTTTAAATTTATAAAGGATCTTGAGGGCTTCATCTATAACTCACTGGAAGAAATATCTAGTGCATATGTAGAATGCATTAAAAGAACACATATAATGAAAGTTATACTCTGTAGAAAATCATAACTTTCTCACAGCTGTTTTCAAGAATATGTCTCCACGAGTCTACACCACAACTCCCAAAATGAGCTTCTTCAACATTGGTAAAAAAAAAAAATCCTCTTTTTTCATTACAAATTTTTTGTTTCACTCCATTGAATGAAAATGGTGATTATGGTCAGCCTGAGTAAGGGTTCTTTGGAACTTCTGCTTCATTGCTTAGGTTGTTATAACATTTGAGTACCTCAACCAGGCACTACTTCAACTCCAATAAGAAATAAAAAGACATTGGTAGAGGCCTTTGGATTGTTCCTCATACTGCCTTCTAATTAGATGTCTCTCAATTGGTTCCTTGGTTTTATTTTTTAAAAAGATATTTCCCCTGAGAAGAAAAAAAAATAAAAAAGCCATTTCCCCATTGCCTCCTCAGCTGGCTTTTTCCCTCCTCTTGGGGGTGGGCTTTGCTTATATCAATGAAAACTACTCAGGAGGCCTGGAGGAGGAGCTGTCATCTATGCTCGTGGTTCCATGTGGTAGTGACTGGTTTGTGGTTCTGGCCTTCTATACCTTCCCAACTGTGAATGAATTATTGCTGACAAACTGCATTTCTTGTCCTACCCAGACAGGGGTATGGGAATTCCTCTCCCTCTCTGGGAATTGCGGAACTCACAATTATGGAACTCACCGCTATTCAAAAACTGGTGCCTGAATAGGGACCTCTCATCTGAGGGTGAGATGTTCCTTTGGAGGATCTTAGCTGCTCCTTTTTAATGGATGATGTTGGTGATTAAGTGGATAATCCCACCATTTTGTAGAAATATTGGTTCTGTGTGGTTTAGAGCTTTTGCTATAAGTTGACTGAGGACCAAAGGGCCAGGGAAATTATTCAATTGTATTAGTGCATTTTTCTTCTTGGATATAACTATAAACATTACTGGAGTTTCCATTTGTGTAAATATTATCTTGATAGGCATGTGGTTATGCTGGGCATTAAAGGATAAAATTGGTAAGAATTCTGAACACTTTCTCATTTGGGAAGATAAAGGTAATTTTTCTGTAGAAACACGGGCCCAAGCCAAAGATTTTGAAATTGGTAATTCACCACCTAATTCTAGTCAGCAAATACCAATACTAAGTCCAAAGGCTAGTCTTGATTCCATTAATGATGGAGAGGTAATTGCCTTCTAATTAGGGCTGAGTAAGAATTCCCTTCCCCCACTCAACCCTTGGTATTGATAACTCAGACTCAGTTCTTTCCCATAAGAAGAATGAAACAACTTGTGTGCTTTTAGATATGGATTGAGTAAGCAAATTTGTAAAGGCATGTTCTGAATATGGCCCAATTTCAGTGTACTGTGGTCAACTTTTTCGTTTGGGTGTAAAAAAGCACCTAGGACTCTCCATAATTTTCAGAAAATTGTTGTGTTTGAGTACTCTTCAATGTGTGCAATGGGAAATGTTATTTTTATGCTCCCTATGGGAAATGCTTTATGCTGAAGGACTTAAAGCAAAGCTCTTTAGTTCAGATAATACCAAAAAAGTGGTATCAGGAGTTACATTGTCTTATGAGCTGCTGATGGGGGGAAATGAGTTCTCTAATGCACAAAAATAGGTGGAATTACTCCATGCTATTTTGGATATTGTCAAGAATATGGTGTTAATGGCTTGGGAGCAAATTGATACATTAGAAAAATATGCAGGAAGTTACATCAAAATAACCCAGGGTAGCTATGAGCCCTATACACAATTCTAGGGAGGCCACAAGACACTCTTAAAACACAAATAAAGGATCAGACTTCTCAGAAGGTTATTGAAAAACTTTAGTTTTTGAAAATGCTAATAAATTCTGTCAGGCGATTTTGCAGCTCATCAGGGATGTCAGCCCCTCCTCCAGACCTCCTAAGTAGCATTTATTGGGATAAACAAAGCCCATCTCCAAAGGAAGGGGGAAAAGCGAGCTGAGGAGGCAATGGGGAAACATCTTTTTAACAACAAAACCAAAGAAAACAATTGAGAGACGTCTACTTAGAAGGCAATGCCTTCATTATTCTGGGAAAACAGTCTCAGCCTGGTGCTCATCTGTTACACAGCACAACTATCTATTACAGCTCACCAAAAACACAAGACTGCCTATTTTAAAATAATGGTTTCTCAATATGTGTATTCCTCAAAAAACTAGAAATTGAGCTTTCATATAACCCTGAAATACCACTCCTAGCAATATAACCTAGGGGTCTAAAAACACAATGCAGAAAAACCCTCTGCACTCTTATGTTCATTGCAGCACTATTTATAACAGCTAATCCAATGACCAAGAAAAGATGAGTGAATAAGCTGCAGTGTATCTACACAATGAATACTACACAGCTTCTAGGAAACATGAAATTTGTTTATACATTTATGAATCTGGAGAGTATTATCTGATTAAACTGAAACAGGGAGAGGTATAGACAGAATTATTGCATTCGTTGCAGGATATTATTGAAGGGATAGTATGGTAATTGTATCCAGAGCCAATAGAGATGAAGACCAGAAAGTCCAGAAAGACAAGTAAGGAGCTTGACACAATTAACTGGGAAATGCAGTTGGGCAGCGAAGGGACTATATGACAATGATAGTTGGAAATGATCACGCTGGTCTAGATCAGTGTGCTAAACGTAGATAAATTGATACGCATTATACCCCTACAAAAACTATTGCAA
This sequence comes from Crocidura indochinensis, assembly GCA_004027635.1. Taxonomy (NCBI): domain Eukaryota; kingdom Metazoa; phylum Chordata; class Mammalia; order Eulipotyphla; family Soricidae; genus Crocidura; species Crocidura indochinensis. The sequence continues at coordinate 20,447 of PVKC010007001.1, read as the reverse complement.
ACCACAGTGTCTAAAAGAAAAAAAAGAGGGAGATAGCATGGAGGTAAGGCATTTGTCTTTCATGCAAAAGGTCATTGGTTCATATCCCGGTGTCCCATATGGTCCCCCGTGCCTGCCAGGAGCAATTTCTGAGCATGGAGCCAGGAGTAACCCCTGAGCACTGCCGGGTGTGACCCAAAAACCACAAAAAAAAAGAAAGAAAGAAAAGAAAAGAGGGGGGCCTGCAAGGTGGTGCTAGAGGTAAGGTGTCTGTCTTGTAAGTGCTAGTCAAGGAAGGACCACGGTTCAATCCTCCGGCGTCCCATATGGTTCCCCCAAGCCAGGGGCAATTTCTGAGTGCTTAGTCATGAGTACCCCCTGAGCATCAAAAAGAAAAGAGAGGGAATAAAAATGTCTGCCATGAAAACAGGAAGGGGAAAAGGCAGGGGAGAAGGTGAGAGGAAAATGGAGGCATTGGTAACAGGAATGTGCACTTCTGAAGGATGCTGTACATTGTATGACTGAAAATCATTCAGTAATAACTGTGACTGTGTAAATCATGGTGACTCATAATTGATGATGATGATGATGATGATAATGATTTCTTGGAGGTTAGTTTCTGGGATTTTAAATAAACTTAAGGTTCCAATGATGTGCCCCTACTTATTTGCTAACATAAGCTGACACTAATGACCAAGTTTGTTTCCATGATATTTACAGTAGAGACAGAACACTTATATGTGGTATAAAATATGGGGTCTTTCATATGCCACCCTCCACCTACTGTGGAAGGAATGTTTGCAGAGTGCTCAGAGGTGGTGAGTAAGAACCTCCAAATGGCTTCCAAACCATATCACAGGTCCAGGGATGGAGGTGAACAGGGTTGAGGATAACGGACAGAGCAGCTTTCTGTTGCCTCACATTTGAATGTTTTTTTTGGTGAATTTTCTGAATCAAAAAACGATACATGTTGACTTTGTCATGCAGTGATTAAAAATTTTAAATGCTGCCAGTAATGAATTCCATGCCATTAAGTCCACTTGTTTTGATTGGGGTTTTGGAATTAAAGAATATTTTCTATAAAAAAAAATATGGGATCTTAGACTCACACAGATTTACTATAGACTATCAAAGTCTTTTTTTTTTTAATTGATTCCAGTCAAACTGGTAGGAGCAGCAACTAAACTCGCATCATCTGTCACCTTGAACCAGTATTATACTGTCATCTGTCTCTCAAAGTTCTCTTTAAGCAATGTGAACACTTTATCCCAAAGCAGGTATTCTATTCATCCAAAGCACATGGTTCCCTGACACTTCGAGGGTAGTGATGTATGCACTTCACAACAATGATGCAGATGGCTATTCTTTCCTTTGGAGAATTCACAGGATCCTCGCGGCAAAAGAAGGTACATGCAGACAGCACCTCTCCCTCAATATAGGCCATACTGCACTGAAGAGAAATCCTCATACTGCAATCCCCAAAGGACTAGGGAGTTAGGGTCTGGAAGCAAAGCTGACAAGAGAAATAATCCACAAGTTAGGGAGATAAAAATAATGAATGAAGCGCTAGCCTAGGATGGACCATGGTTTGATCACCCGGCATCCCATATGGATCCCCAAGCCAGGAGCGACTTCTGAGCGCATAGCCAGGAGCATCACCTGAGCATCACCGGGTGTGGCCCCCCCAAAACAAACAAACAAAAAAAATTAATGAATGAATGATGAATGGTGAATGGGTGATTAAGTGGAGAAAAGAGATAAATGAAATAGAATGGGTTAAATAACACATTTGAACTTTGGAAAATTGTAGATTGTTAAACTGTTATTAAGAATTTACAATATTCTGGGAGGCATAACTTTCCCCAATTTTAAGCTGTATTACAAAGCAATAGTTATCAAAACAGCGTGGTATTGGAATAAAGACAGACCCTCAGATCAGTGGAATAGACTTGAGTACTCAGAGAATGTTCCCCAGACATATAGTTTTTGATAAAGGAACAAGAAATCCAAAAATGGAGCAAGGAAAGCCTCTTCAACAAGTGGTGCTGGCAGAACTGGTTAGCTACTTGCGAAAAAGCAAATTCAGACCCCCAGCTAACGCCATGTACAAGATAAAATCCAAATGTATTAAAGACCTTGATATCAGATCTGAAACTATAAGATATATACAATAACATGTAGGTAAAACGCTCCATGACATTGAGACAAAAGGCATCTTTAAGGAGGAAACAGCACCCTCCAAACAAGTGGAAGCAGAGATAAACAGATGGGACTATCTTAAGCTGAGAAGCTTCTGCACCTCAAAGGAGATAGTGCCCAGAATATAAAAGCCACCTACTGAGTAGGAGAAATTATTCACCCAATATCCATCAGATAAAGGACTAATATCCAAAATATACAAGGTATTGACTGAACTATACAAGAAAAAACATCTAACCCCATCAAAAAATGGAGAGAAGAAATGAACAGACGCTTTGTAAAAGAAGAAAGGCAAATGGCCAAAAGGCACATGAAAAGATGCTCCACATCACTAATCATCAGGCAGATGCAAATCAAAACAACTATGAGGTACCACCTCACACCACAGAGATTGGCACACATCACAAAGAATGAGAACAAGCAGTGTTGGTGGGGATGTGGAGAGAAAGGAACTCTTATCCACTGCTGGTGGGAATGCCGTGTAGTTCAACCTTTATGGAAAGCGATATGGAGATTCCTCCAAAAACTAGAAATTGAGCTTCCATGCGATCCAGCTATACCACTCCTAGGAAAATACCTGAGGAACACAAAAATATAATACAAAAATCCCTTCCTCACACCTATATTCATTGCAGCACTGTTTACAATAACCAGACTCTGTAAACAACCAAGATGCCCTTCAACAGATGAGTGGCTAAAGAAACTGTGGTACATATACACAATGGAATATTATGCAGCCATCAGGAGAGATGAAGTCATGAAATTTTCCTATACATGGATGTAGATGGAATCTATTACGCTGAGTGAAATAAGTCACAGGGAGAGAGAAAGACACAGAATAGTTTCACTCATCTATGCGTTTTAAGAAAAATGAATGACATTTTTACCAGTATCTCAGAGACAAGAGAGATGTGGGCTGGAAGATGCAGCTCATGACATGAAGCTCACCACATAGAGTGATGAGTGTAGTTAGAGAAATAGCTACACTGAGAACTATCATATCAATGTGAATGAATAAGGGAAATAGAAAGCCTGTCTTGAGTACAGGTGTGGGTGGGATGGAGAGGAGGGAGATCTGGGAAATTGGTGGTGGTAATCTTGCACTGGTGAAGGGGTGTTCTTTACATGACTGTAATCATACAACCACAATCATGTTTGTAATCACGGTGTTTAAATAAAGATAATAAAAAAGATGAAAAAAAGAATTTACCATATTCAAATCATTACACATAGTCTTATAAAATTATCTAAGGTGTATTGTATGAGTGAGACGCTGAGGTTGGAAAACTATCTTAGCTTGTTCAACTACCAGCCGTGTCAAAATTGAAATTCAAATACAAGTGAAATGTATGAGAAATCTTTGCTTCTTCAATTATACTTTAAATGCTTTCCTCAAAGGACATAGTGACCTACAGATGCCACATTAACTTGTAAAGCAAATATATATTAAAGTTTTTCAATATCAAATATACTGAAGATAAAGTTAAAGACTCTTGACTTATGGGCAATAGATAAATTCATGTATAATCCCACCTTCAGTGGAATTATTCATCACATTCCATACTATGTCAGACATTTCTAAACACTGAATAAAAAATTTAAAAAATGACTGATAGCAACATTATTATTAAACAACAAGAAGAAAAATATGTAAGAAGAGGGAAACTGATAGCACAGTCATTGAAGACAGGCCTGGGATTGTTCAATATGTGTCCTAGCAGAAAGATACTAGTGGAGAGTTCCAACATGCAGAGTAGTGATTTTTATATCCCAGGAAGATATAGAGAAGCATAATCTGAGTGAGAAGAAACAAGCTGAATTTCTCTTCAGAGGACACTTGATTACAGACAAAGATCTTACCTTAAATCCTCTTTTAGGTAATTTGAATCTTGTCTTAGAAGAATGGAGTCGCCAGTATTTCACACAAGAGAAGTTTGAGATTAGAGCTATTCTTTCCTGTGCACCCTGATGAGAAAGGGACCAAAGAAACTGAGCTATTGGTATTATGTAGAGCAATAAACTTCAATGTCTGTTCAAAGCACTTCACTATTCTATGGATTTCTATTCCCATTCTGTTCTAAACTAAAAGAAAGAAATCATCTTCCATAAGAAAATCCCAAGGCTTTTCCTTAGCAGTATCAGCAAGATCACTTATCAAAACACAAAATTAAGAACACTATACATTATAGAATTTCCTCTGAAATAATTCAAGCATTATCCTGCCTATCCTTAGTTCTGTGTCAGATACTATGAATGAATCTGACAGGTAGAAAATGTGAAGAGAATTAGCCTTGGTGACCAACATAACCATTCTCAGCACTCTGGTTTCCTCACTGGACTGCTCCAGCCATCCCTTACTAATTTCAGAACTTCCAATATTGCTCCACTCCAGCCAGGTATAAGCAAGTCTCTGAATACCATAATTCAAATACTGGCATACCTGGTTTCATTTTGATTCACTTGTGCTTGCACAGGTCCTTTGTGACTATATTTATTTTGAATGAACAGTTTTCTTTCAAGATGATGACATCTACTAAGTTCAAACTTTTATCAATCCTCATTCCACTTTTCATGAGTCACATTTTCAATTCTGTTAGAGGTTACTCTTAAGTGCCAATACATTTTTAGAAATTGAATTAAGGAAACAGGGAATGTGAGGAAACAGCAGTGGCAGAGCAGAAAGAAATTAAATAGAAAAGTAAGTGAAAATACAGTTATCAAATGGAATGTTAGAATTGTTTTCTAATACTGCAACTACTGATAAATATTCTTGATTTGTCTCCTTAGTCTACACACAGATTCTCAGTAGCACACTCAGAAATTGCATTTTGGTGAGGCATCCTGTTTTCACATCTAAACTTGATGCATTAAAGAAAGATGAAGAAACCAAGAATCGATTTTTTTTTTAATTTTGGAGTCTCATCCGATAGTACTCTGGTGTTATTCCTGGGTTTGTGCTCAGAAATTACTCCTGGTAGGCTCTGGGATGCTTGAGATGCCATGGATTAAACCTGGGTTGACCATGTGCCAGGCAAATGCCCTACCTGCTGTGTTCCAGCCCCACAAACAAGTTTTCTATCAGAAATTGATTAAGGTAAAATATGTCAGCAGTCAGGAGTTATCAAGGCACATATTAATGTAACAAGTATTTACAGAAACAATATGAAGGGAAAGACTTTTCAGTTCAAACTATTGTTGTAGATTCTGAAAAAAAAGGTTACATGTCAATCATTTTTCTATTCTGTTCAATAATTTACTTTTAATAATGCCTTTACCAAGTTTTTAAATAACTATATTCTCATCAAGTTACAATATTTAAGGTAACATAACAAATCAAGCAATTATTTTTCAGTCAATGATTAAACTAATACCAGAGTGATGTTTAGCAGAGGAAGCAAAATTGAGGATACTGACTAGTTAAAACTGTTTTGGGGACCACAATCAGTAGTGCTCAAGTATTACTTCGTCTTGATGTTTACATATTGTTCCTCATAGTGCTCAGGAAATCATATAGGATTGTGGACTGAATCCAGTCCTCTTACATCACATAATCTTGTATGTACATAAACTCAAATCACATAAACCTAGGTCATAATTGGCTTTTTTGGCAGCCAAACATGGACACTGATACATTCTCTATACAGTGTTTATTCTAAAGAGAGATGACTAGCTTTTCCAGGGTAAGATGGAAAAGAACCTCAGTTGTGGAGTTCTCCCATTGTGTCTGCTGTCCTCAAAACACATCATCTCAAACACTGAAGATGCATGCTTTGTTATTTTGGGTAAAACTCAGGGAAGATCATGTAAATAGAACTTAGAGATTTCTCATGGCAAGAAAGATAGTGTGATGATCCAACCCAACTCAATTTAACTCGGAATAAAATGATAAAAATGATCAGATAGAGATATTAAAAATAATTAACAGTGTTTGGGAAAAAAGTTAGGAAACCTGACCTCAACTAAATACTACAGGAATTTCCTGGTTCAATCTGATTTTTTAACTATAAATAGCACCATTTTAAGACCTTCTGTCTATACTTTCCTTCAATTATCTTATTCTGATTCATGACTTTAAACATTATCTATAAGGCTGATGACACCCTAATTTATACCAATCTAACTATTTAACTTAATATAGACACGTTCAACTTATTTTACAATCCCATTTGGTTTTCCTTTAGTATCCCAAATAGAATACTTCTTAAAATAAAGCTCATAATCTTCTCTTCTTCCACCAAAGAAACAGAAATCAGTAACTGTCAATATAATTATTTCAGTATTTATGGCTAAAAAGCTGTTATCATTGACCTTTATTTTTCTTCCATAATTTCTATCTGATCCATGAGTATACCATTCCATCTCACTCTTTGTGGTGAGCTTCATGAGGTGAGCTGTAACTTTCAGCCCTCCTCTCTTTTGTCTCTGAAAATTATTATTGCAAGAATATCTTTCATTTTTCTTAAAATCCAAAGACGAGTGAGACCATTTTGTGTCTTTCTCTCTCTCTATCTCTCTGACTTATTTCACTCAACATAATAGATTCCATGTACATCCATGTATAGGAAAATTTCATGACTTCATCTGTTTTGACAGCTACATAATATTCCATTGTGTATATGTACCACAGTTTCTTTAGACACTCCTCTGTTGAAGGGCATCTTGGTTGTTTACAGAGTCTTGCTATGGTAAAAAGTGCTCCAATGAATATAGGTGTAAGGAAGGGATTTTTGTATTGTATTTTTGTGCTCCTAGGTTATATTCCTAGGAGTGGTATAGCTGGATCGCATGGGAGCTCAATTTCCAGTTTTTGGAGGAATCTCCATATAGCTTTCCATAAAGGTTGGACTAGATGGCATTCCCACCAGCAGTGGATAAGAGTTCCTTTCTCTCCACATCCCCACCAACACTGCTTGTTCTCATTCTTTGTGATGTGTGCCAATCTCTGTGGTGTGAAGTGGTATCTCATAGTTATTTTGATTTGCATCTCCCTGATGATTAGTGATGTGGAGCATTTTTTTCATGTGCCTTTTGGCCATTTGTATTTCTTCTTCTTTTTTTTTTTTTTTTTTTTTTTTTTTTTTTTTTTTTTTTTTTTTTTGGTTTTTGGGTCACACCCGGCCGTGCTCAGGGGCCACTCCTGGCTCCATGCTCAGAAATTGCTCCTGGTAGGCACGGGGGACCATATGGGGCACTGGGATTCGAACCAATGACCTTTTGCATGAAAGGCAAACGCCTTACCTCCCTGTATTTCTTGTCAAAGTGTCTGTCCATCATTTCTTCTCCCCATTTTTTGATGGGATTAGATGCTTTTTTCTTGTAAAGCTCTGTCAGTACCTGATTCAATCTGATTTTGAAGACCAAAACCAATAAGAGATTCAATGTGAAAATGAGAAAAAAAATCCTAAACCTTGAAGATACAGTTCAACGGCAGCTCCATGGAATCAGCCAATCAGGGGAGATAGTACAAAGGATAAAGTCAAGAACTTTTTCAGGAAGATGAAAGGTTGGAAGATCATGAATTCATGTTCTATAAAAAAAAAGTGAAGCCATTTCACTTGAGCTGTCTCCAAGAGTAGATAATATAGAACAAAGGACCTTTTTAGGAAAATAATATTGTCCCTTCTTAGGTGATTTCCACTCTTGTTCAATCTTCAAACATATGTACCTATAGGAAGATTTTTTCCCTTTGGATTTTGAACAATCTCCAGCAGCGCTCAGGGCTTACTAGGGGGATCACATTCTGACAGGATTTGGGGGACTTTATGGGGTACTAGGTATAACACTGAGATAGTCTTAATGTAAGTCAAGCACTTTCCCCCTATACTATATCTCCAATCCTCTACAGGAATTCTAATTGTGGGGTTTGATTATCTACTCTTCCTTGTTTAGGCTTTTCTGTAAAGAAAATTATTAAGGAAACAACTTTCTTAATTTCTTACATTCTTTCTTTCCTTTCTTTCTTCCACTTCTCTATTCTTTCTTTTTCTTTATCTCCTTTATTAGTTAGATTGGCCTGTGCTTGTGAAATAGGTTAGTAAGTTAAAAGGACTGGAGCATTTGCACAGCCGGTAGGGCATTTGACTTGCACATGGAGGACCCAGTTTCAATCCCTGGCATCTCATATGATCTCCCTGAGCCTGCCAGGAATGATTTCTGAGTGCGGAGCCAAGACGTAACCCCTTAGCTGGGTGTGGTCCAAAAATCAAAACTAACCAACCAATCAAGCAAATAAAAAATACCACTGGGGGGCCGGGCAGTGGCGCTGGAGGTAAGGTGCCTGCCTTGTCTGCGCTAGCCTAGGACGGACCGGGGTTCGATCCCCCGGTTTCCCATATGGTCCCCCCAAGCCAGGAGCGACTTCTGAGCGCATAGCCAGGAGTAACCCCTGAGTGTCACTGGGTGTGGCCCAAAAACCAAAAAAAAAAAAATTCCACTGGGCTAAATAAAAATTAAAAAAAAATACCACTGGGATGAAAGGTAAGGTATATTAGTGATTGAATAAAATTTGATAAATTCCAATAATAGTAACGTGTGAGACAGATGTCTGAGATATATAAAAATATCTTAAGAATTTTATATATATAATGAATTAAAATATAATTATATCAAAAATAATTCACAAACTTAAAAATTGTTTTATTTCCTTCCCTTTAATTTGGGTTGTTTTGAGGACACACTCATTTGTACCTATTTCTGGCTTCAGCTCAGGGATTACTCCTGGCAGACTCAGGAAACTATATAATGGGTCAGGAATTGAAATCTGGTTGTTTGTGGGCAAGAAAAGCACCCTACTAATTGTACTATCTTCCTAGCATTATTTTCTTCCTTTTATGCATATAGTAACTGTGACAGAGGTTGAAAATCTGACCAAAATAACACAGTCAAGAAGAAACAGAACTGGCATATAAAAATAAACGTGAACAAATCCGTGTGTCTTGAAGGCATAGCCTATTATTAGCTAGCACTTTAAAATAGAAAACGTAGTGGGATTGCAGCACAAGTACATGGAAAATGAAGACATTTACTACTCTGACATCAGCATAATAAATTACATTGACCTAGAATATTTGTTTTTGTATTTGTTCATGCATTTTGTGATGACTCCAGTAAGGAAAGTTCTCAGATATATTCATTCCTAATCTTATTTAGAAGATTTGATGAGGCATATCAGGAGTCTGCTTTGTAGGTCTTCTGACTGAGGAATGTCAGTCCATATTATCTATCACCAATATTCAAGAGAATCTGATGGTACTATAGGAATGAGGTTTGTCAGGAAAACTTGCTGATATATGAAGGAACTACCTTGTTGGGGCATGGTAGGTGGAAGCAGGAAACAGAAGTAACAGTAGCTCAGCTTGAAGATGGAATAACAGGGATTCAGTTAATACCTGGTGAAAAAAGAGAAGGTTCAAATGGGGTCCATAGATTTTCTTCTTGAAAGAACTCTTCAGGGGGTGTTCTCTACATGACTGAAACCCAACTACAATCATATCTGTAATCAAGGTGTTTAAATAAAAATATTAATTAAAAAAAGAAAACATGTAAAAGACCATGGCTTAGGGGCCAGAGTGGTAGTGCAGCAGTAGGTAGGGCATTTGCCTTGCACGTGGCTGACCCTGGATGGACAGCGGTTCAAACCCATGGCATCCCATATGGTCACCCGACCCAGGAGCAATTTCTGAGCACAGAGGTAGGAGTAATCCTGAACATCACTGGGTGTGCCCCCCCCAAAATAATAAAAATAAAACAAACAAACAAAAATGTCCTTGGCTTGGGTGGCTAGCACAATGATACAGTGGGTAGGGTACTTGCCTTTCAGGAGGCAGACTCAGCTGTAATCCTCAGCAGTTTATATGGTTCCCAGATCCTATATGATCCCTAGGGAAGAGCCAGGAGTAATCTCTGAGTGCAGCCAGGTATGGTCTGAAAGCAAACAAACAATAAATAAATAAATTTTTGTTTGTTTGTTTTATTTTTATTATTTTGGGGGGCACACCCAGTGATGCTCAGGGTTACTCCTCCCTCTGAGCTCAGAAATTGCTCCTGGGTCGGGTGACCATATGGGATGCCATGGGTTTGAACCGCTGTCCATCCAGGGTCAGCCACGTGCAAGGCAAATGCCCTACCTACTGCTGCACTATCACTCTGGCCCCTAAGCCATGGCTAAGTAAGTGAAATATAATAGATCAATAGATATTTACATTAAAAATTGATGTCATCATTGATTAGGACTTTTAAATGTCTGCCAATAAAACTATACTGTTTTAATTTGGGGGGATTGAAAGTTAGGCAACACCTAGCAAGACACAGGGGGGTCAAAAGGGTACCTGAGTTATCTGTGTGCAAGAGAAGCGCCCTACCTACTGTACTATTTCTCTGACTCCAGTAAAAATATTTGCCCTAGAGGCAGGCAGGGGAGAGAATGGGAGTGTTTGGTGGATGGGGTGGAAGGTTAGGAGGGCAACTGGGGATATTGGAGGTGAGAAATATGCAATGGTGAAGGGTATTGGACATTGTATGACTGAAAATCAACCATAGGCAACTTTTTTTTTGTTGTTGTTGTTGTTTGTTTGTTTGTTTTAAGTCACACCCAGCAGCGCTCAGGGGTTACTCCTGGCTCTATGCTCAGAAATCGCTTCTGGCAGGCAGGGGGACCATATGGGATGCTGGGATTCAAACCACCGTCCTTCTGCATGCAAGGCAAATGCCTTACATCCATGCTATCTCTCCACCCCCCATAGGCAACTTTTTAACTGTGTATCTCATGGTGATTCAAATAAAGAATTTATTTAAATAAAAAAGAACCCTTTATAACCACAGAATATGACTGTGTTTGATGGAGTATATAATGAGTAAATATAACGCTGCAGTGCCCCAGCTTAGCTAAGGGTCTAATATCTTATGTAAATCTTCTATAAGCCTTAATTATATGACTCCAGAGGTCTGTGGCTTTGTTTAGTAGTCATTAGTCATAGGTGTAGAGAAAGGCAATCAGTAAATAAGAATTCTGGGCAGTTTGAATCATAAAGCATACAGCTAACAGAATTACTTACACTCTTTATCAATAATATATCTGGTAATATGTTATATTCAGTTATTCATTATCTACTATGCCCCACAGATCAATGAAGTTGCTAAGTGTATGCATATTTGCAATATTATTTATAATTTCAATGACTTATGTGTTCTACTGCAAGTATTCAATCATCACTGAGGCAATTGCTCATCTAATCCCTCCAGAGGAAAAAAATTGTCAGATACACTTGCTAAAACAACTATAGTTATAAATAGAGCATACATTCATATAACAAATAATAGGAGAACAGTTGTATGCCTCATCAATTCACATATTGATTGTATTGATTAGCTTCTTATAAAGAATTTCTAGACTGAGAAAGAAAAACTAACTCCTCACCATTGTGATCTTTTTACTTATTTCTTCTCTTTATAGCAAAGAATTGGGGACTAGAGAGATAGATAGGGAAAGGACAGGATGAGTATCTCATGGACCTTTAAACCCAGAAGCTGATGCCAGGAGGTAGAATTCTGTTCTGGTTCTTGTAACTGCAAGATCTCTGCTTTCTCTCTCTGAAGAATCTCCCTTAAAGAAAGCTCATTACAAAGATGCTTATTCAAATAATCTAAGGCGTTTGCAGTTGTAAAAGTCTAGCCTGGATAGATTAAGAGAGTTAAGCACCTATCTAAAATATTTATCTTTTCCTTTTATTGATTACTGGTTCTAAGCAATAGATATTATACATGAAGAACAATTGGGCCTCTCAGTTCATGAGACTGTGAGCCCTCTCATCCTATGCTTTTCTTTCTAGTGTCTCTCTTGTTTTCTTAATCCTTGTGTTGTCCCTGCTTCAGGCCTGTTCACCCAAATTAAAGAAACATTGAACCATAATAATTTCCCTAATTCTGGGAAAGAGATGTGTTTTCTTGGAAACCTCTATGGAGGTTTATTTTGGTGCCATTCACATAAGGTCTAAGGTCATCTAAATATTGTTTGATCTAGAGATATACTGTAGAAACCTAATTTCCCAAAAAAGTTCAAAATGTTTCATCTGCCTCAGATCTAAGGTATTCGTTGTTTTTGTTTTATATTAATTCTTAACCAAATATTCTTCACCATTATACAGATATTTCAAAGACAACAATTAAAAGTTCTTTAGAGCCAGGAATTGCAATACAAAATGATCAGTATTTCAGGTACCTCAATGCATAGTTCACATTCAGTCAATCATAATGATATATAATGACATCAATCATGTTCCAAAAACTTCACTTAGCACTAGAGTAATGGATTATAAAGAAAAAACTCATGGATAAATGTTTTTATAATATTTATAAATGTTATATCCAGTTCAAGCTTTGAGCTGGATATAATCAGCTCATGGTGATAAACATGGGGTTGTTTTCCAAGAAATGTATGTCCACTGAGGAAGAAACAGGTAAGTAAGAAAACAAAGAAAAATGCAAAATACCCATAGTTATGAGAATCTAGGGGAATAGACACAATTTATATTCATGAAGAAAATAATAGAAACAGCTAAGAACTATGGACTGATTCATTATAAGTAGTGTTGGGAATAGACAATGCTCAGTTTAATTTTGAAAGAGAAGAAAGTTGATTCAATGTGGACACTAGTGTCTTCACCAGATGTTCCTCATTGAGAGTTATTTCAGCTGCTGCTTGTGTTAACCACAGATAGCCTTCAGGATGAACCCCTGAACGAACAGCCTGACCTGCTCAATCCATATCCAACAACTTAGTGATACAGACTATTGGTCTGGTAAACCCATTCAACACAGCTCTGGGAGATCTTTCTGTCACCAAAGTTCTCTGTAGGATCAACTTACATCATGGTTGGCATGCCCTCTTTCCTATCTGTCTAATTCCCATCGCTTTCTGGAAATTGATGCCAATCCCTACTATGTTTTGTCTTAGAGTTATACATAGACCTCGTCTGCAATGACAGCCAAAGTTGAGTGATAATGAGCTAAAAGAAAGAGTAAAATAACCCCAGCATTGTAAATCAAACACACTATTAGACAATAGATAGTGCTGAACTACCTGTAACTTACTACCCAGCTTTCTTTATTTTCAATATGACAGAGTCGCTGTTTGACAATGCTTTTGAGATTTATGCTTCTTTCCCAAAGACAATTCTCCACAAAATTCCCATTCTATGTAATTTGTCATGATTTGAATCATGCACTGTTTTCTAACTCTCACAGAGGCACTGTGAAAACTAGCTGTTCTCCAAAGGAGATGCCATCATGGCTAAATTTGGTTGTATCTGAATTTCTTATAAAGTCAATATATCCCCTCCCTTTATTTTACTTTTTGGTCATGCCTGGTAGCACTCAGGGGTTATTCCTGGCTCTTCGCTCAGAAATCATTCTTGGCAGGCTCGGGGGATCATATGGTATGCCAGGAATTGAACCTGGGTCTGTTCCAAGACGGCTGTGTTCAAGCAGTGTTATTTTTTCAGCTCTATATCCCTTATTGTTAAGCATATTAAAGAAAATACAGTTAGAGTTCCACTGAAATGGTCTGAGAGCAAATCTTGCTTGGCATATTGTCTTAAATTACATCATTTTAATGATGGCATGATGTGCCAGATATTTCTAAATCTAAATCCTGTTTCTTCCTTCCTTCCTTCTTTCCTTCCTTCCTTCCTTCCTTCCATCCTTCCTTCCTTCCTTTCTTCTTTTTTTTTGTGCTCAGGGGTTACTCCTGGCTCTATGCTCAGAAATCACTCGTGGAAGGCTTGGGGGACCATATGGGATGCCAGGATTCCAATCACCATCCTTCTACATGCAAGGTAACCACCCTACCTCCATGCTATCTCTCCAGCCCCCTGTTTTATTCTTGATTTAAAACTATTATCAGTTTTCTAAAACCAGCAATTTGTTGATTTAATGACATATGCAATAAGTTTCAAAATATTTCTGTGAATCTTTATTATTTTCAATTTAGAGCGATTTAAAAATTAGTCTACACTTTTCCCTGGGCTTCAACCTAAGATCCATGCAAAAAAAAAAAACTAAGATCTCTAATTATAGAAGACTGACTTATTTTTTGATTTTTGGTTTTTGGGCCACCCCCGGTGATCCTCAGGGATTACTCCTGCTGATGCTTTCAGAAATCACTCTTGACTTTGGGGGATCATATGGGATGCCAGGGATCAAACCCAGGTCTGTCCTGGGTCAGCTCCGTACAAGCCAAATACCATATTACTGTGCTATCACTCTGGTCCAGAAGACTGACTTTGACAATCGCAACTGAGCAGAACGCTTTCTGGGACCATAAAGAAAGACATTGAGGTTAGACAATTAAAATGCCTGGTGCCTGTAGTTAGTCTTATGACAGTATGCTTCAATAGTGGAGACACCTTGTATCATTTAGGCCAAGGGAATTCCTTTCCAACTTTTTTCCCAACATTTACAGTACATATGCAAAAATAATTCACATCTGCCTCCCCTTTTCTTCTTCTTCTTCTTCTTCTTCTTCTTCTTCTTCTTCTTCTTCTTCTTCTTCTTCTTCTTCTTCTTCTTCTTCTCCTCCTCCTCCTTTCTTTTTCTTCTTTTTCTTCTTCTTCTTCCCTTTCTTCTTCTTCTTCTCTTTCTTCTTCTTCCTTCTCTTTCTCCTCCTTTTTTATTTTTGGCTTTCATGTTCACACCTGGCAGTGCTCAGGGGTTACTCTGGTTCTGTACTCAGAAATAGCTCCTGGCAGACATGGGAACCACAGGGATGGCAGGATTTAAACCACTGTCCATCCTGAATTGACTGTGTACTTTTTTTAATAGCTTTTTTTTTACAGAACCATAGACTATGAATTACCTTGTTCTGTCGCATGTTTCTATGTCTTTTTACAAATTGATTAAAAAATAGTGATTGGGCTTTCTCTTTCTTCTCTGCTCACCTGGCCAACAAGCACCTAAGACAGCTAATGCCCTGGGACCCCACCCTTGGTAAGGATCCGCCCAACGCACGTGGGACCCAACCTGCCTGGTGATTGGGAGCCCAGAGACTTATAAAGACGCCAACCATGCGGCCTACCCCTTTCTCTCTCTTCTCTGCTCACCTGGCCAACAAGCACCTAAGACTGCAAATGCTCCAAGACCCTCAACCAAAAACCATTATAACCTTATAACCATTATAACCTTATAACCATTGAATTCCAATTCAGTACTTTGTACGAAATACCAGCAGGCATGCGCTCGGCCCTTCCCAACCTCTTTGCCGCTGAGCTGCTACACCGAGGAAACCCTGAGCCACTAAAGACCAAAGCATCTCCGGGGACCAGCTTCCACCTCTTCCACCGAGCTGCTAAGACCAAGGCACCACTAAGACCAAGGCGAATCCGGAGACCAGCTTCCTTGAGCACCCAGAGTCCTTAAAAAAAACCAACAACAACAGCAGCCATGCGCTCAGCCTTTCCTCTACATATGGGTGACTATCCTTCCACTGTAACCTTACCTTACCCTCTTTCTTTGTATCTTTGTTCTCATAACTGAAAAATAAAAAAAAATAGTGATTGGGATCAAGAAGCCAAGTGATCTCAGGAGCAGAGTGGAAATAAAAAATGATCAGATCTAAATACCCAGGCAAAGTCAATGACAATAGAATCAAGAGACCCAAACTATAACAATCTATACACAAAATGGATCAGTTACACTATCAGTTCAGGGGGCTAAGGATGGAGATATAGAATGCATGCTGGGAACTATGGTAGAGGGAGGTCAACACTGGTGGTGAGAATGACCCTAATTCACTGTCAGTAAGTGCCTGAAATACTACTGTACAAGACTTGTAATTCACATTGCTCTCAATAAAAATAAAACACTAGAAACACTTGGAATAAATAAAAGTAATCTCTAGATAACCACAGAGGCTCAGCATTAGAATATATGCTTCATATGTACAATGTTTTGTTTCCAGTTACCAATACCACCATCCCAAAATAATGTACATTTAAAATTTTATGTACAATTAAAAATTTAATTCTATAAATTAATGTATCTGTTTTCCTGGTCCTGTAACTAAAAATTGCTAATGGAGTTGCCTATTATCAAAATTGTTTTTCTTAATGTTTATCAGAATTGTTCTTTTGCTGGTAATGACGCTCCTTACTTCACTTTCTTTGACAGACTCCTCCTTTGAGCAAAGGTTAAAACTCCAGAGAGTTTTCTTTTGGACACAATCTATGGTTGACAATCCAAAGGAACAGGATAAGCCCTTCCATTAGAGAATCCTGCTAAAGTAGTTAGAAAAGAATTTCCCACCTATTATAGTTGATGAAGTGCTCCCTCAAGCCATATCCCAATTTCAGTTTACAAGAATTCTGCTGTACCCATTGCTCAAGAACCCCTTAACCCCTAGCTGTCATTGCTATGACAAATATGATCTTATTCCATAGTGTAATATAACTCAATTAATTCTTTCTTAGTTTTCCTAATGATTATCCGGTGAAAACTTTCTAATATCCCCTCACTTAGTCCTAGGACCCTCGCGTATTGGAAGATGCAGATTACCTGGAGGTGCTGAAATTTTCCTTCACGATGTACTAGACCAGCACCTCAATTCTATCTACCAAATCTGAATTTTATTTTGCCTATTTTCCTCAGGCACTTTCCTAGCTTCTCTGTTAGAACCTCTCTATGCTTTAAGTTACCTACCTGTAGTAGAAATCATGAGTAGCCTTTGTCTTTATAGAAATAAATTAGCTAAAATAATAAGTATTTGAGCAGTGCTGACTCATAAATATTATAACAAGAGAAAAGAAAACTAACAACAAGAAGAAACATACTGAACTACACACAAATAAACAGAAACCCACAGATAGATACAGAAAAACAAAAAACAACACAAACACCTGAAATGAAAAAAGTATTTTGCACGGTTAACATGGACAGATAGCAATAAAGTTCAAGAAGGCTAAAGCAAAGTGGTTGGTTGCAAAATCAATATACAAATATATTTTGATTATTCATTCATTATTAATTTAAATAATATAAGAAATTAAGAAATCAATACAATTTATAAAAAGGAATCCCACAATTAGTTTACTTACTATAAAAATATTTAACAAATGATATAAAAGACCTGCAAATATATAAGGAAATATTTAATAGGGAAAAATAAAGAGATGGAAAAATTCCATGTACATGGAGAAGAATTAAAGGAGTCAAAACGCATAGACTACCAAAATCAATATAAAGTGTTTTTCTCACTAGTACACATTTTCCACAACAACATAAAGTTTTTTTTATTTAAGCACCATGATTACATGTATGTTTGTAGTTGGGTTTCAGTCATAAAAAGAACACCCCCTTTTACCAGTGCACCATTGCCACAACCAATGCTTACTATCTTTCTCTTTCCCCACTCTCTGTATTCCAGACAGGCAATATACTTCTCTCACTCATTAACATTGTCATGATAGTTAGTGTAGTCATCTCTGTAACTAAACTCACCGGTCTATGTGGTGAACTTCATATCAAAAGCCAATCATAACAGCCATCACCTCTGTTGTCTCTGGGCATTATTACAATAATGTCTTATCACTCTTGTTCTTTCTGACATGAGCCAATCTCTGTGGCATGAGATGGTACTTCATTGTTGTTTTGATTTGCATCTCCCTGATGGTTAGTGATACAGAGCACCTTTTCATGTGCTTTCATTCTTTGAGAAACTGTTCATTTCTTTTCACCAATTATTGTATCCCTAGGGTATATCCCTAGAAGATCATTTTTTAATTTAGATGTTTTCTTATTGCTAAGTTCTGCCAGTACTTTGCTTATATTAGTTATGAGCCCCTTATCTGATGAGTAGTGGGTGAATAGTTTCTCCAATTTTGTGGATGGCTTTTGTATTCTAGGCACTATTTTCTTTGAGGTGCAGAAATTTCTCAGCTTAATATAGGCCCATTGGTTTATCTCTGCTTCCATCAGTTTGGATGGTGCTATTTCCTCCTTGAATATGCCTTCAGTTTTAATGTCATGGAGTGTTTTACCTATGCGTTGTTCTATATATCTTATGATTTGGGGCCTGATATCAAGGTCTTTACTCCATTTGGATTTGATCTTTGTGCATGCTGTTAGATGGAGGTCTGAGATTGCTTTTTTGCAAGTGACTGACCAGTTGTGCCAACCCCACTCACTTATTGAAGAGGCTTTCCTTGTTACATTTTGCATTTCTTGCGCCATTGTCAAAAATTAATTGATTGTATATCTGGAGCACATTCTCTAAATACTCAAGTCTATTCAACTGAGCTAATGGTCTGTCTTTATTACAGTATCATGCTGTTTAAATGACTATAGTTTTGTAATGCAATTTAAAGTTCTGTAAAGTGATGTCTCCCATATTTCTTTTCCCAAGGGTTCCTCTAGCTATTCGTGAAATGCAAAAGTTATCCAGGAAATATTTTACAGATTCGCCCTGCTGAATTTCCTGGGGTTTGTCTTATACATTCTGGGTGCCACTGTCTGTCCATAATGCTCAGATTTCAGAAAGATATTGTCAAAAATTCTTGCATTTCTACCATTCCCTGGTCCTCCACGGCCTGAGTGTCACCCACCATCATCTTGTCTTTGCTGAATTGGTTCCAGGAATAGGATGCTTCTCCTGAGCATTGACCAGCATGCTCACACCTTTGATCACGTTGCTGGAGACAGTGAGATGAACTCCAGGCCTGCACTGGCCCAAGTTCTGCCCCTGGAAGGTCGGCATCTGCTTGAGGAAGGTGGACTTGTGGCTCTCTCCGCCCAGCAGCAGGAGTTTTGCCAGACACGTCTCATGGGTCCTCTTTGGTCTCCTTGGACTTGCAGTTGCCAGGGGAGGCAGAAGGTCACCATCTTGTGCCCACTCTTTTTATTGATCCAGCCACCTTGTCACCAAGGGTGGCTTTTCTCTGCACTCTAGGGCAGGGAGCCAGAGTTCTGACTGCTTCTTTTCTGTAGTGGGAATATAACATGATAATTTTTTTTAAAAAACAGCCTAACAATATAAAGTGAGGTACGTTCTTAAGTAAACATTTTTTAGATTGGTGTATAAAAGGGTCAGAAACCAGAAAGCTCAAAGGGATAGAGAACAAGCATTGCAAGTGAGTTGCCTGGATTTGATTTCCAGCTTTATTCACAGAGCACTGCTGGACATGCCCTAAAATTCAAAAGGAAAGGAGGCAAAACAAAATGGGACCAGAGAGACATAAGAGCAGGTAAGAGTTTGTCTGCCAGGCAGCCAACGTGGGTTCACTTTCTGGTACTGCATATATACAAAACCCCCACCTTCATAAATGGTCCCTCACTGCCACCTCACCCTCAGCACCACTAGAATTGATCTCTGAATACTGAGCCTGGAAGTAGCCCTGAACACCATTAAGTGTGGACAAAAACACAACAAAAAGGAATTGGAAAGGTGTTGAGAGTAGAGAGGAGGAGGTGAGGGGATAGGGAAAAGAAATGAAAAGGAAAGAAGGGAGAAATTTAGGTGAGGAGTCATAGTACTCCTACTGAAGTTTTCAAATTCCATTACAATATTGTCATTATTGATAACAGCCTTGTTATATAGCAAAACAGCCCCTAGGTGGGGACATTTTGCCACAGTGAGAACTGACTCACTTCATATGCTAGCAACTTACTCTGTACTTCTATTAAGAATGTTTCTCTTGATTACAGTGCTCTCACGCGCATCATTAATTACTACTTGCCTCTCTGCACTGACTTGAAGGCAGTCAAGAACTGTGTAATCCAGAGAGTACACAAATTATTTTGTGGTGAATCTGGGGAAAGGCAAGTATGAGATTAACAATTAATAGTTATATCTGGAGACCGGGGATGAGAGTGAAGCCTGGAAGGGGCAGTTGGGTGAGCCTTGTGGGCGGCGAAGCCTGGGTCAACAGCCCAGACCGGGGAAGCAGGTGAAGCCTGGATGGGGCACTGGGGTGAGCCACGCAGGCGGCAAAACCCAGGACAAATGCCCAGTCTCAGGGACGCAGTGAGGTTGGGAAGGAGGTGCCAGGAAGGGTACGAGCAGGCATTGGAGTGACACATAACAGACACCCCAGAAAGACCCTGAGTCCTGTGAGAGAG
Organism: Crocidura indochinensis; assembly: GCA_004027635.1. NCBI lineage: Eukaryota > Metazoa > Chordata > Mammalia > Eulipotyphla > Soricidae > Crocidura > Crocidura indochinensis. Next base: position 167 of record PVKC010007001.1, on the reverse strand, counting down.
GCCAGAGGGAGCTCAACAACTTTCACCAACTGCCCAACGTGGCATAGGCAGACCAGGGGGACAATAAGCCAGGAGGAACAGTGACCAGAGACCCAAGAAACAAGCACAGCCTGACTCCCAAGTGGGGGAGGTGAGTCATCTAGACTCAACAGCGCCCATTGACACTG
>PVKC010007000.1:14082-30315 GCA_004027635.1 Crocidura indochinensis | reverse complement strand
GGTCACAAAGGGAAAAAAAAACAGAATCTGCCACACTAAATTGGTAGACCTGAAAATTCAACCAGTAGTCACCAGCTATAAAAATAAATAAATAAATAAATAATAAAATTAAAAATGTTGAGGCAAAATTTTCTTTCATTTCAATTTCTCAGAGAATATAAGAACTATTTTACTATAATATATGTATGGAAATATTTTTTGGAACTGAATATTCCACTTTGAAAGTAATACAGCAACAGATGCATTGTAAAAAGTATTTATCACAATTTTAAGTACATATTTTATACTAAACAATAAAGCAGTGTTTTCTTAATACTTCACACAGACTAATCCACCAGGGAATTTTAGAAAGCTGAAAACTTCTGTTTTAGCTTCTCAAAGGTGGAAAAAGACAATCTACACTTTTAATGACCTATCTGGTAATTCTGATGCTGCAGATTCTCAGAATACTCATTGAATAGCAGAAATGTAGCATCTTTGGGGGGGGGGGCAATGAGACATAGTAAAGTGGTCAGGGCAATTGACTTGCAATGCAGTGGACTTTGGATTGATTGTCGCCACATCATGTGGATCCCTGAGCACAACTAGGAATGATCTCTGTGCACAGAGACAGAAATAAGTCCTAACCACAGACATGTGTGACCCCAAAACAAAACAACCCCCCAAAGTAACATTTTTGGCTTCTATTTTAAAAACTGTATTAGTAAAGTCTATATCAAGAATTTGGAAAAGAGACTGAATTGAAAGGAATTTCTGCCTATTCTTGCAATGGTATTTACCAACTATTTGAGCCTTTTAATAATTCTTGAATGTTTAGAGAAAAAATAGTAAGACCAATTTGGCTTACCTGAAGATTCCTTTTTAGGTGTTTTTGCTGAAGAATAAATAAAGGTGGGGTCAGTATTACATGCATTTTAAACTCAATTCGATATTTAAATAAAAACTAAGAGGACAGAATACTTTGAAATGTTACCTGATTCTGCATGTTTTTCTTTCTTTTCCTGTTCTGAAACATATTATTATTATTATTATTATTATTATTATTATTATTTATAACTTTGTATGTCACAGTTTGACATTTAACACAAAGAAATGTGTATCTGTTCATGCTGAGATGTAGCAACACACTGTTCCTGTCATGTAAAGGATTATTTTTGTTACTAAAATTTTTCTTTTCCTGTTTTTATCTTGATTTACCTTATATATAAAATATTCTACTATTAAGGAATTATAGATTTATGAAAAATAAATTTAAAATAAATTTAATTTTTAAAAAATGTTGTCAGTATGATATAAATTTGACTTTAAAGTATCTTTCTGACATAATAATACAACAGTGAGTAATAGAAGAAATCAGATATTAAATCAAAAGCTTCCTGGAGACAAACAACAATGAAGATTTTAGCTACTTAAAACATTTGGGACACAGCAATCATTCAATTTGCTTCTATATAGAGGGATCTGGAGAATATCATGCAGAGTGAAGATTGAAGGAGAGTGTCAAACACAGAATGGTCTCTTCATATGCTGCATATAAATAATTGTAGTAGAGGAATATCTAGTGACCAGAGGCAGCAGAAAAAAACAACTGGTCCTTATTATGAATCTTAAATAATAAGTGGGAAAGAATGAGGAGGTGTAATTGGGACAATGGTGGAGGAAAGCAAAATTTTTGATGTAGGATGTTATGTCAGAATGATTTATGGACAAACCATCCCATTAGCAATATTGTAAAACAGGGAGCCTAAAACCAAATCAATTTATTTGAGAAAAGACTAGGACTCTCAATAAATGATTTAAAGCACACATCAGCTGTTCTAAAAAAGATTAAATATATCTTGAGTTTAATCTAATAAAAAGTAGCTTCTGAAAGAAGCTTATTAAAGTATTATAAAAGTTTAAATATTGCTGAAAACATTTTGAGAACTATATTTTGAAAATAAAAACTTGCCATCTATTTTCCTATAGTAATTTCATAAATTCCTCAGGCATATAATTTTGTTAATTATATTTAGAGTTATTAAGGTAAAATGATTAATTATCCACTACCAAAACAGCAGTAAACCAAACAATAGGTTTGCATTTGTTATAAGAAAAAAGAAAATAGCTTATATGACTTAGGTAAAATTAAATAAGGTGAATGCTTACACAAATTTATCTAAAATATAAGAATACAGAAGTGCTCTGTTTAATCTATAGCTGAAATATATGAACAATTGTAAAACATTTAAGAAATTTGTAAAGCAGAGTCTGAAAATAATAGAAATAATCTGAACATGCATTACAATTGAACACCAGCTATATGCCAGTTTTCAAAGTTAGATATAGTCTTTCAAATATTTGAAAAGCCAAATAGGAATAGAAAAACATCTATATGGGAAAATGATTTTATAATAAATGCTTTTGTTATATGATGTAATTTATTGTCACTATTCAATTGACAATAATAAACATATTTATCATAAAATTATACAGAAATTATAATAGGATTCCTATGAATGCTGATTTGACATATACTTATAACTATATATTATAACTTATATAACTATAGATCATATGAATTTTTAAAAATTATACAGAGAGTTTTATATGTTTTTTTTATTTATTTTTGTTTGAGAACTATCCCTGGCAATGCACAGGGGCTACTACTTATTGTGCTCAGGAGTCATTCCTAGTGGTTATTCTGGGGATCATATGGGATGCCAGAGATAGATTAAAAAAAGACAGAAGGCAAAACCTTACTCAGTGTTCTATAATTCTGTCCCATCCACATACTTTTAAATCTATATCCCCTCCCAAGTTTTAGTTAAATACAAACAGAAAGTAACTTCTTAGATTGTCATAATTAGAATAGACACAATATAAGAATCCATATGAGAAGTACTAATAAATAAGACAATCTGAATAGATAAATAACCAAATCAATCCCGTGGAAGTTATCTAAGTTCAAAGATTTTACGACAACAATAGCAAAAGTATGACTAGTCAGTAAGCCAAAGCAAACATGCTATTTTACAAATAATTGTTAGAAGAGTTTTCTTCACTCTGCTACTCCACATATCAAAATTCAAACTTTCAGGATGAGAGAAGCAGTTGGTCTTGAGAACACACATATTTATTAAATCTTTTGATGCCACAAAAATTGTCAGGGAGTCACTTTATGTGTTTCAAGAAATATTAAATTTTATACACTGAGGGGGTTTTAAAATTCTATATACATACTTTTTTTTTTCAAAATGCGCTATTATCATTAGCTTTTTTTGCAGTTGAAACAGTTTATTGACTGGCTTCTGTTGTCTTTACCAGTGCTCAGCAACAGCAGTGCAAACATATATATCTTGAGTTAAAAGGCCATATATTATTACTCTTTAGATAAATCACATTCACCTGACTGGGTTTAGTAAAAGTTTGTCATTCTCTCCATGGGCAATTTTAGATTATTTTATTGATACAAAATGCTTCAGTTTTCCAAACTTTTTTTTTTTGTGTTTTTGTTTGTTTGTTTGTTTTGGTTTTTTTTGGATTTTGGTTTTTGGGTCACACCCGGCAGTGCTCAGGGTGTACTCCTGCAGTACTCCTGGTTCTATGCTCAGAAATCATTCCTGTCAGGCTCGGGAGACCATAGGGATGCCAGGATTCAAACCTCTGTCCTCCCACATGCAAGGCAAATGCCTTACCTTCATGCTATCTCTCCGGCCACAGTTTTCCAAACTTTTTCAGGACCAAAATATACGTGCCTATATTAGTTGTTATGCATTTTATTATAAACTTTAAAATTACTGTTATCTTTAAAAGTTCAGTATTTCTAGAAATGTGATTATTATTAATGCCTAACCAAAGTAGGATAAGCTGGATCTTCATTTCTTTTTATTAACACTGCATATTTATTCAAAAGAGGATAGATATTATTAGACATAACTTCCATGTATCAATTTTAATGTTTTATGAGCCATATATTATTATTATTATTATTATTTTGTGTTAAGCACCAGTGAATACTACATAATACATTTGAAGACATTGTTTACAACATCATTTCAATTATTTCATAGCACATATAAGAGGAACATAAAATTATGAAAATGTCATCTATCAAATGAACATGATGTCAAAATATTTATTGCTTATAAGAAGAAAAGAGGAGAATGTCTATAAAACTAGCATGAAAAATAACTCCAATTCAGTCTTTTCTAAGGACTAAGAAATAACCAGATTATGGAGACTATGTTTATATAGCATAAGACAGTTTTGATTAATGGTTTGCAATTTTAGTTTTGGTCATGAGGCTTTGAATGATATTATTAGGTGATTTCATGAATTTGAAAATATATTAAGATTGATGGCATTCTTTTCCATCTATTCTGTCCCCTCCTTACACTAGGTTATGCATTCTTTCATTCTGACAAAAAAAAACAATAAATAGAGTTCACATGCACAAAATGTAGAAGAGATATTCAAAACTTCAAATGTAAATGTATGAGTAAGCCAATAAAAAAGGAAAAAAATACAAAAATATCTGCATGCATTTCCTTACTTTTGCCCTTGAGTTGTTCTGTTGAAAGAACTATAAACAGAAAACCATTGCTTTTAAAACATTTAAAGATAACATTCACTACTACCAGAACAAAACTAGATTATAATTGCTTGCCTACACATATACTCCCTCATCTTAAGTTTTACAGTGAAATTGTTTTAAAGCATAGCAAGTTATAATTCACATGTCATTGTTTACTAAAATGCTAGTTAATGATAAATTATATTAATTTATGTTCAATAATTTTAATATTGTCATTTCAGTAATTTTTAATATATGTTAACACATGTGAAAAGAGTGCAGAAGAAACAATTATATTTTTCATGATTTATTATTCTATTTAAAATTTAAAGGAGTGATTCAGTTTCTAATTAATTCAGGAGTTCTGTGCAATAAAGTTAATTCTTGGTAGAAACCATTGCTTAATTTGTTATTGAACAAACATTTATAAAGAGTAGTCATATGTAGCTTTTGCATTTACTATATTTCTCATAATATTAGAATGAGTATTTTTCATTTCATTACTGAATAAATAATATACTATTAATAATGTTAAAATATTTTAATTTCTTTTAATTTCTTTGTTTTCTTTCTTGCAACATTTTTATTTCTCCTGTATATTTTTCTTCAATGGGAATATTTTAAACCTTAATGCAATTTGATTTATCAATTATAAAATAGAACAGTGGAGAATTTACAATACCTTCTGGAGATGTTTTTGTTTTCTTAGAATCTGAAAAATACAAACACAAATTGATAAAGAAGACATAATAAATCAACATCTAATAGCTCACAACAAAAATGTATGTACTCTAAAGTAATTTTCAAGAAAATAATATATTCTAATTTATAGAATATGGGACTTCACCTTAAAGTATCATGTTTATGATTGCTTTTTAGAGAAAGGCAGAGATTTCTGAAGTATTATTTTGAAATATAAAATATGGACTATTATTTTATAATATTAAAAATCCACATGTTTGCATAAATTACATCCTACCTAGTCAAGTCATTTGAGTAAATACAACAAGTTTATATAACTATAGACTGAATTCTGTGGCTTTAATTTAGTGCCTTCCATTGTCAATAGAAAGCATTGCTGATGAGCTGTATTGCAGTCTCTCAAATGAAAAAAAAATAAACAGATCCAACAAAAATATTTTTATCATTAGTGTTGCAATAGAAAGAAACATATTGATGCTGATGAAAAGGTGACTGATGTATTATTTTATTTAGTAACTACTCTGTATCTATTGTCACTGGTCTCTAGGCATTTGTTTCATTTCAGTTTGGGGCTATTCGAACTGTCTAAAATACTTTAATTTTGCACAAGCTGTATGTAAAACTGAGTGTTTCTATTATTTAAACATAAAAAACAAAAGGTTTTGACCTTATTTATTTTATTATAGAAGTACTTCAACTTACTTTTATTATAGAAGCAGTTAACAAAATATTTAACTAATATTTTAAGTTAAGTGTAATTTAATTTTTATATTTATGTTATTATACTTTTGTGACAATTTGAAATTCCTTGAAGTCTATTAAGATTACAGTTATATAAATTACACTGATACTTGCATAAAGTAACTAATCTGTTCTCTAGTATATTTATTGCTAAGAAAATCTACTAGTGGTTTACAAGATAATTGGTTTGCCTTATTTCCACTGACTTTATAAGGCCTAAATTATTTTGTGATAACAATAGTCTACTCATAAAAATGTAATTATAGGATTGAGTTCTTTTATTAAATTAAAGATAATTAGTATGCTAAAATTGTAACCTACTTTCATAGAATACTACCTGTTGTTTTTACCTTCTCTTTTATAATAATAATTGACAGTTTAAAATATTTAACATAAATTGTATGGAAAATAAAATAAAGTCCAAGGATCAGATAAGTAGAAGATTTACTTTGAAAACATAAGAATTTTATTAAGTGAAGTCGGAGCAGTGGCTCAAAGTGGTAAGGTGTCTGCCTTGCCGGCACTAGCATAGGACAGACCTATCTCAGGGCATCCCATATGGTTCCCCAAGCCAGGAGTGATTTCTGAGCACATAGCCAGGAGAAACCCATGTTTGTCACCGAGTGTAGCCAAAGGAGAAAAAAAAAAGAATTTTATTAAGCAGAAAAGTAAAAAATAATCTAATAATCTAACTCAATGGTTTTCAACCCCATGTCATTATGCAGGTATCAGTCTTCTTGCTAAGTGTTGTGTTACACCTTGTTTTACCTAAAACAAAGCTTATTTTCTTTGTATCTGTTTGTCTACCACTTGGTCTCACCAAAAATATGCATGCAACCGACCCAGGACAGAGGGTGGTTGAAATCCCCGCACTCCAGATGATCTCTCATTCCTGCCAGTAGTGATTTCTGAGTGCAAAGCCAGGAGTAACATCTGAGTGCATCGGGGTGTGACCCAAAAACCAAAATAAAATAAAATAATAAATAGTGATGTAGTAGATAGAATATCATGTGATTTTATAAGTGAGTTTGAAAGCATAATTTGAAGGGTAGAGAGAAGTCTTAAAAGATGAAACCATATTTTGAATCATGAAGACAACATTCATAGAGTGAAAAAGTAAACTTATTCTATAAAAGCAGCAATGAAAGCAAGTTTAAGTAAAAAGCAAATTTATTATATGTGTACATTAAAGATGAATTGGCATAGATGTATAATACATATATACACATATACATATATATGTATATGTATTAGGATTGTGACAATATCAACTGAAGACTTCCAACAGTATCTAGGTGGTATTTGGATTGTGGGCCATGCAAATGTTGAACTACAGCTAATTCGAGTTGGCACTATGTTTTCTAATCTTCCCAGAAAACAAAAGGATGAAATATCAGTGACGAATTGCTATAAAGCAATCTTCCACGTGCCTTTTAAAGGATTTTAGACATTTTCTATCTCCTCTGGGTTCTTCTGAGACTCATAAAATAGAGCTACATATCATAAAGTTAATTGGCTATATTTTAGAATTGACTTTTCAGCAATGAAGAGTCCTTAAATTGTATGGCTTTTAGCTGGCCCCTTCTCTTTGGATGTCATCATTTTCAGTCTGTGGAAAGCCGATATAGCTACTGTATCTTTTTTGCTTTTGCTGAGGATCAAAGTAACAAACTGTCTCAATCTCAAATGGTTTATTTTATCATTATTGGAGTAAGTGCTGAGGCTTTCATTTTAACTTTACTAGATACATGCTTGAGAACAGGTAAGTGAAATAGACTTGTGTGGACTTAATTACAAGCTTAAGTTTGTATTCTGTGGGAAGTCACTAAAATTTTTATATAGGTAATAATGTGAACAGCTCCATAAAAAATTTAAGATATTATTAACATGACAAGATATTAAGATATTATTACATGACAAATTCCCAAATGTTGAAACCACAAGTCTTCAAATTACTTTATTTTACATTTAAATTCAATTTTAACTTTTGTTATAATAGTTACAATTGTAAACAAATCCAAATAACTTGTATATTTTGTGTAATTTTAGTATATAATTGAATAATTTAAAAATTAATGCTGAAAACATTTTAAAATATTTATTTTTATTTATTAAAAATAATAAATCTGCTATATTAAGTATAATTTATTGTATGCCAAAAAGTTTTAATGCAAAATTATAGTGACTTTTTATTTTCTGTATCTCATTATTGTCTGGTAATGAGGTAGTAGGCTTATATATCTGCTAGAGCATTCAATTATTGTAATATTATACAAAATATGGTCTCTGAAAAATGCCAGAGTATATTGATAAGTTTGAGAAAGAAAGAAAAATTAAGACTTTCTAGATTTATAAAGACAGTTATTTTTTGCCCATGATCACTTAAATAGTCTCAAAAATCTCAGGAATCATGGACTATATATTTTTGGAAACCACGATTTCAGAAAACATTTCCATGAGAAAAGAAACCATGCAGAACCAGAAGTAATAAAAGCTGTAGGTTGTAAAAAAAATAATAATAAGATGGAACAAAGTTAACTGTATATCAATTGTACATTGTCAACCTGGGTTCTAACTCCAAAAACACATGGTCCCCCCCAAACACTATCAGAGCATTCAAAGGAAGACCTTAAGCTCCAGCAAAGGTACACAGGTGTTAAGCAGTACTGCATTCTCAGTCCCTCTCAATCAACTGTAGGATCTTGACTAAGAATAACCTGAAAGGGCCCCTAGGACTCCTGATCGCTGCTTCAGAGAGCCTCTACTACCCAAAATCATTTATCATAAATGATTTGAACATTTGAGTTGACATTGTTTTTATGAACTTATCCCCCATGGGAAGATAAATAAAGTAGAAAATAAGAAAATGGAATTGAAACTATCAAAAATATTTCTGCAGAAACAATTTAAAAAAGAAATCACCAAAGTGAAAACACAGGCTACTAAACAAGATAAGATAGCACTATAAATTATATCTTCAACTTTTTTGAATTGTATACAAACAACCACACCTTGGATAAATAAATTTAGTGAAATACAAAATAGAAACTGTATTTCTCCTTCTAATTTTTCATATTTTTGTTCACTTGAAGGACTATGTTTTTATTCCTTATAGAAAATATTTTTATACTCTTCATTATTATCATTGAAAACAAGAATAAATATGTCTATATGTCTCTGTTTCATTAATGGAAAATATAGAAAGAAAACTAGAAATTTATTGACATCAAATAAAAGTGTTGTCTAAAACAAATAAATTTATTCCCTTAAAATTATCAATAAATTATTTTAATATGTTATATAATTCTAAAGATATATATATATTTATTTTGAAACTTAATCATTTACTTAGTCAAGTTGTAAGAGTTTTACTGCTGGCAGTGGATAAAAGAACACTATAATTTCTAGAGAATAATTTCTGTACAAACCTCACAGCTCTTCTAAGGATTGCATATCAATTATGAATTATTTCAAAATATATGACACATTTATAATTCAGAATGTACATAGCAAAATTTTCTAAAATATAGAAATAACATGAAAGATGATGTGAAGCTTAAAGCTATCCAAATTTAAATTGGAATTCATATACCAATATACAACATAATTCTTTGGTTTGAATGGAAAGAAATGCTGGTATTATTTATTTAGCTAAGCCAAGTGGTTAAATTTGTATTTACTCCACCAGAATTTACAGAAGCATTCCCTGCCTCATGACACTTTCCTTATTGTAGGGCTATACACACCCTATGATAAAGCATTACTTTAGAACAATTTCAGTTGTAAATTATGTCTCTTTGAAAATGATTTATAGGTACATATCAATAGTTGAAAATGTGTGAGGCATAATTTTTAATTGTAATTATATAAGAAAATAACCAAGGGTCTGTGGCAGAGTAGAAGACTAACTTTAATTAGCAACAGTTAGTAAAGACAACTATATCACATTGACCATCCACAACTATCCTGAAATATTAAGAGAATACTGCCACTTGTGCAAATAATTTTCACATTCACTTTTAAGTAAAACTTAGGATCTGTCAGGAACTTAGTCTTAATAGTATTGCGTTCTAAATATTTCTGCTTTCAACAAACTTGAATACCATTGCGGTAGTCTTGAATAAAGTCATTGTTGATTGTTCAATTCCATTTGGTGTAATTTTAATTTGGCAGCAAGGAATAGTTTGCTTCATATTAGGATACCTTGACAAAGGGAGAAGGCATTCAGGAAATGAACTATTTTACTCTTTTTTGAGGGGGGACCACACCCCTCAACCCTCAGGGGTTGCTCCTGGCTATCTGCTCAGAAATAGCTCCTGGCAGGCACGGGGGACCATATGGGACACCGGGATTCGAACCAACCACCTTAGGTCCTGGATAGGCTGCTTGCAAGGCAAACACCGCTGTGCTATTCTCTCCGGGCCCCTATTTTACTCTTAACAGCACAAAGTTATATCATTTATTTCTCTGTTGAGAGATATTAGAAGTGATAGAGGAGCATAGGACTCATATTTCACATATTTTTTTTAAAAATGATACATATAATAAAAGGAGAAAACAGAGTTTTTATATATTATAGTATATGTCTTATGTCTTGAGAAAAATGATTTGAAAATACAGTAGTTAACCCTTTTGTAGGATGAGGTATAAGAAAATATATAAAATAAATATAATATAATTAACCCAAAATCAGTATTGTCAAAATATCAGTGAAAACTCAACAACATATACTAACAAAATTGTTTATATAAACATACAGCATAAGTTTACATAAAACATACCTTGCTTCTTCTCATCTTTTTTAGCAGCTGCTGAAATAAAGCACAAACAGGGTTAAAGCATATTAATTATTTCTCACAACACTACAGTCATAAGAATGATTCTTATGGACCAGAGAGATAGCATGGAGGTAAGGTGTTTGCTTGGCATGCAGAAAGATGGTGGTTTGAACCCGCATCCCATATAGTTCCCTGTGCCTGCCAGGGACGATTTCTAAGCCTAGAGCCAGGAGTAACCTCTGAGCACTGCCATGTGACCCCCCAAAAAACAAAACCAAAACAAAATAAATGATTCTTATATTTAGAATTTATGATTTATGTTTTATGATTCTTACTTATATTTAAAATATATACAAATGAAATTTATAAATCCAATTAGCAAGAATAAAATAAACATTTTTCTAGACATGAACATTAAAATAAAAGTATATTGAAATTAGAGAATAAATAAAATTAAAATACATATAGATATTACTACCTAAAACATTGAAATACTGTTAATAATAAGTTTTCATGCATACATTTCATCATAACATTGTCTACAAGAATGTTCTTCTTATATCCTCCCCTATTATAACAGCTCAATTATGTACAAGTTTTTAGGTTCTTCTGCCTTTGGTCATTTGCTATTTACTTATTATCTTTCTTTATATCACACATAGGAAATAGATATATCTACCTCTTTCCCTCTTATTCTAAGTAACTTTACTCATAATGTACCCAGACCAATCTACATAGCAGAAAACTGTCTGATTTGTCTTTTCTTATTGTCAAGTAGTATTTTATTGTGTGCATTTATATACATATAAATATGTATTATACTATAGTATCTTTGTGCAACCATCTGTTCTTGGACATAGGTTGTTTTAATATTTTTGGCTATTATGAATAGGGCCAAAATATACAGAGGAACAAAAATGACTTTTGGATATTATTGATAGAATAAAAAAATTCATTGCTTTTCACATGAAAACACAATTCTTATTTTTTAGTGTTCATATTGTTATTCATAAATGTCAAACAAATTGATATTCCATTCAGCAGTGTAGAAGGGGTTTCTTCCCCATATTCACAATTACACTGGCTGTTATTGTTTTCTCATGTGCCTCAGTCTTAATGGTGTGTGTTATTTTATTAATATCTCTTTTGGGACTGGAAATATAGTACTATAGGTAGGGTTTTTGCTTTGCACGCAGCCAACCTGGGTTTGATTTCCCAAGCTCTGGTTGGTTTTCAGAGCATGCCAAGAGTGATTCCTGAGAACATATCTAATAGTATACCCTGAAAAAAGCAGGATATAGGTTGAAATACAAAATAAAAGCAGAACAAAACTTATTGTTGTCTACAATTTAAGATTTAAATTGTTATATGTGAAAAAGTCACAATTGATTTGATAGAAATGAAAGGAAATAGACCTTTGCAAATAGATATACAGTTATTTCTTGATAATTAATGAAGGCCATAATGTCAATGTGTAGTCTAAATTAGAATTTATAATTAGAGCATATAAACACCCATTTCAGTTATCAGTGATGAAACTACATCCTCCTTTTAAAAATTTTTGGAGGGGCTGGAGAGATAGCATGGAGGTAAGGCATTTGCCTTTCATGCAGAAGGTCATCGGTTCAAATCCCCACGTCCCATATGGTCCCCCGTGCTTGCCAGGAGCAATTTCTGAGCATGGAGGCAGGAGTAACCCCTGAGTACTGTCGGGTGTGACCCAAAAACCAAAAAAAAATTTTTTTTGGATATCTTTTACACAAAGAACACAGAACACTTGTATCTCCTTGAATTCTGAATTGTATAGAATTCATCTAATCCTAAATCATAACTCTTAAAATGGACCCTGGATGTAGCTTGTGTGTGTCACTAGTTTAATTTGGAAAGATATATTCCAAGGGATGACTATAGTTTCACATAAGATGGCTTTCATTCTGTATAAATTTATTACAAGTCATTTCTCTTCAGAGTACACAAGCCATATCAGTTGAATTAGGTATATTGGCTTTCATTGATAATGAATTTACTAGAGCTGTAGAAATCATGTGACTTGTTCTGCTCTCAAATATTAAAATATACTCATATACATCTTATTTGGTATTCACAATAGTCTTGGGAAAAAGCAACCGAGAGAAAAAATTTGAATCAACAATGACATCACATGATTTCTATATATTTACTCAAACAGACAATATATGACTGAATTAACAAGAACAGAATTAGCTTTGAAAATCAGTAACAAAATAAACTAAAGAATATATTATTATTTTACTATAACTTATTATAGTTGAATTAGCAACCTTTGAGCACAGAACCAGAAGTAACTCCTGAGCACGGCCATGTGTGACCCAAAAACCAAAAAGGAAAGAGTTAAAATTCATTCTTCATATTTCTTTTTCATTAGCTATTATCTATAAAATCTTTATTCAAGCACCATAATTACAAGCATGATTGTAATTGGGTTTCAGTTGGGTAGTTGGGTTTCAGTAGTAAAGAGAATACCCCCCTTCACCAGTGCAACATTCCCACCGCCAATGCGCCCCCTTCCTCCTTCTCAGCCCTGCCTATATTCGAGACAGGCATTCTACTTCTCTCACTCATTAGTTTTTAATGATAGTTCTCAATATAGTTATTTCTCTAACTGCACTCATCACTCTTTGTGATGAGCTTCATATTGTGAGCCAGTCCTTCCGGCCCTCATCTCTACTGTCTCTTTGTTTTAATTTAGTGAGAAACAGTCTCCAAATCAGTATTCAGGAGGAACAGAAATACCTTGCATGTTTATTCTTGGCCAATGAGGTTATAGAGTTCAGTGTGAATATGCAGTGCTACTAAGGCCCTACAGTGTCAAATATGTGAGTTACCTTGGAAGAATACTGAAGTCTTCTGAATTAAACTCTATGATGCTTGGGATAAAACATCACATAAAGAATCAAGTTATAGTCTGTTGCACATTTCTTAAAACTATAAAATTTCTTTGTTACCCAAAGAAATAATGTTTATGATATTAATTTCCAATATTTTCTATATCTAAGTCATTTCTTACCTCTTGAAAGTTCAATTATAATGTGATGCTAGAGAGGTTCTTTAAAGGAAACCAAATGGGATTTAGTATGTGACTCAATGGTAAAATACTTGTCTCTATGTTCAATACCATACCAGGGTATGATTGCAAGCATCAAAAATAAAAACATGAGTTTAATGAAAAAGAAAAGAAAACCAACATGGGGCTGGAGCGCTAGCAAAGCAGGTAGTGTTTTTGCCTTACTAGCCGCCTATCAATATGAATCTGCTTCGAACCTGGCATCCCATATGGTCTCCAGAGCCTGCCAGGAGTGGTTTCTGGGAGCAGAGCCAGGAATAACTCCTGAGTGCATCCGGTGAAACCCAAAAAAACAAGCAAACAAAAAAGAAACAAATAAAGCAAGAAAAATTTACAAGTTCAAAATTACTATGGTGACTCTGATACTATGAGTTCCTGACATGATTATGATCTCAATATAGAGCCTTTATCTTTTGAGCAGCAACCATATACCTTCTGAAGAGATGCTAAAACAAGAAAGACTAAAAATAAGGGCCAAAAAATATTATTTTTTAAAAATGTCCAAAGACTAAAATTTAAAAACTGAATGTAAAGCTCTCCAAAGGATAGAATTTCCAAAGAGAACTAAAAATTTAAGGGTGTATGTGCAATAACAAATATACAGATATGCATAATTATATTCCTCTTTCTCATTATTGAACTTTGAACTTTATAGTAATTATTGTAAAAAGCTAAATAAAGTGTTTTATCCTATTTCTTTATAGTTAATACTGGCTTTTCATCTTGCCTTGAGACTCATGATGTGGGTGACTTTTATTCACTGCCAAGTAAAATAGCTAATGATTCATCCATTTGGAATTTATGCATCTTTTAATGAAACAATAATTTCTAGGTACAGTTTTTTTAAGATGGTTATCTATTTTTTGTTTTGTATTTTCCTATAGACTCAGTTCACCTTGTCTATCTTTATTCTATTTGACAAATCTATGTAGTTAAGTTTCTGAATTCCCTTTGTAATCCATATATTAATTTTTGGAGCTCTTTATTTTTAACTTTAATGAGATTACAATACTAACATTTTTATTCTTCTTTTTAATAGTATCTGTACAATATTATAGAATTTGTTTGTTCTATAAGTCAAAAAGAAAAAAATATTGGAAATGAACTAATTCAGATACATATCGACCGATCTTTAAGAATGAGTTTAATACTGATCTTAAAAGATTCATTCAGTCATTATACCCAGATTCCTTAATATTTATTTATGATTTTTATTTTGGATAAATAGGTCCAATATTAAACTTCTTCAAGAGGTATTATACATAATCTTTATGAACAAGTTTGAGATCTTACTTGTCTTGATATGGCTTCTAGATAATAGCTTCCTAAGTTTTTCAAACTCTGCCAACATCAGGCATGCTCTCCACAAGTTGGTGAGCTGCAGTTACAGATTGAGATTCTGGGGGAACATCAAGTCATAACCTAAAGTCCCAGTATAGCCCCAGCCCAAAGAAGACTTGGTTGTCAGTATGCTTATGCCTTCCCAATTACTACTTTAATTTACCAATTGCCATTTGAGTAACATCAGGAGCAATGCCAGGATATTTTAATTCTCCTGATAACAGAAAACTAAAGAGTAGCAAATGGAACCCTAATTTCACTCTCCACTGTCAGGATACTAAATCATGAATGGCTTTTATTCCTTTACCTTCACAAAGAAGATACCAATATCCCTCTGGAATTTCTCGATTCTTTTTTAAATTTAATTTTATTAAGATACTATGATTTACAAAGTTGATCATAATAAAGTTGTTCCAGGAATATAATGTTCCAACACCAAAACCACCATGGTCATCTCCTTCCTTCTACCAATTTCCCCAGGTTCCATGCTACCTTCTCTCCTAACCCTTTGGCAGGCATGTAACAAATTTAGTTCATAATTCTTGCTCCAACAAAACTTAAAGATGTGGCAAATAACGTTATCATAAAGTAAGTCAATAAGAGTCATGGAATCTATCATGCTCAGTGAAATAAGTCAGAGAGAGAGAGAAAAACGCAGAATGGTATCACTCATCTATGGGTTTTAAGGAGAATGAAAGACATTCCTGCAATAATAATAATTTTCAGACACAAAAGAGAAAAGAGCTGGAAGTTCCAGCTCACCCCAGGAAGCTCTGTGGTGAGCTTAGTTAGAGAAATAACTGCATTTTGAACTGTCCTAAAAATGAGAACCTATGAGGGAAATGGAGAGCCTGTCTAGAGTACAGGCGGGGGGTGGTTGGGGAGGAGGGAGATTTGGGATAATGGTGATGGGAACGTTGCACTGGTGATGGGTGGTGTTCTATACATGACTGAAACCCAAACACAATTATGTATGTAATCAAGGTGTTAAAAAAAAAGAGTCAATTTGTGTT
>PVKC010007000.1:0-13982 GCA_004027635.1 Crocidura indochinensis | reverse complement strand
TCTGTCTAGAGTACAGGCGGGGGGTGGTTGGGGAGGAGGGAGATTTGGGATAATGGTGATGGGAACGTTGCACTGGTGATGGGTGGTGTTCTATACATGACTGAAACCCAAACACAATTATGTATGTAATCAAGGTGTTAAAAAAAAAAGAGTCAATTTGTGTTTGCTATATATTTTTCCCGTTTTTTTTTCTTTTTACATTGTAGCCTGAATGCACTTCTTTACTCAGGTCTTAGTTTTTATAGTTCCTTTCTTTTTTTTTTCTTTTTTTGAGTACCTCTCAAGAGCTCCAAGGACTGAATCTCTAATGCTATAAAAGTTCACCCCAGAGAACAGCCAGACACTGGAGGAAGCTGCATATGGTCACCAACCACAAGGAGTGAAGACAAATGCCCAGAAGGCTCTATCAACACCAAGTAGGTCTATGATCTATAGATAACAACCTTAAATGAACCATGATGCAAATGTTTAATATTATAGATACAATGGTATAGATAGATGCAAGAAAGTGTGATAGCATAAATGGAAAAAATTAAAGTCAGAAGATACATCTGAAGAGCATGGTAGGTGAAAAAAAAATTAAATAAAATTCCATAAGAGTAGATCAATAAAATGTGAGGGAAATTTAATGAGAACCCCAGATGAGATGCATAAAATTTCTAGAAACCAATAGAAACTGAAAGTATAAAAGAAATGAATATTTCATTATGGAATTGCGAGATAAGTACAAGAAGCATAATATAAGAATTATTTGAGTCTGCATACCTATATTTATTGTAGCACTATTTACAATAGCCAGAATCTGGAAACAACCCAGATTCCCTTCAACAGAAAAGTGACTAACGAAACTTTGATACACATACACAATAAAATATTATACAGCAATCAGGTTGAATGAAGTCATGAAAATTTCCTATATATGCATCGACATGGACACTATTATGCTGAGTGAAATAAGTCAAAGGGAAAGAGAGACACAGAATAGTCTCACTCATCTGTGGTGTTTAAGAAAAATAAAAGACAGTATGATAACAATACACAGATACATTAGAGATGAGGGCTGGAAGGACCTCCCATGGTATGAAGCTCACCACAAAGAATGGTGAGTTCAGGTAAAGAAAAAACTACACTGACAACTATCATGAGAAGGGTAGTGAGTGAGAGAAATAGAATGCCTTTCTTGAATATAGGCAGGGGGTGGGTAAGAAGGAATATGGGGACATTGGTGGTGGGAATGTTGCACTGGTGAAGGGAGGTTTTCTTTCTTTTAACTGAAACAAAGCTACAAACATGTTTGCAATTATGGTGCTTAATTAAATATATTAATTTAAATAATATTTTCTTGAGTTCTTAATGAATAGGATAAATTTGATTTATAATTAGGAGTCCAATAAATATAATACCAAATCTTTAATTCCAGCAGATTAATGAGGAATAGATTAATGAGGAGTGTCTGAATCAGATTCAGATTTATGAAGTATCCCAACCAGGAGGGATTCAAATAGAAAGTAGTCCAAGATACATTGTAATCTAAATGATAGAAGCCAAAGACCAAGACAAACTTAAAAATGGCAAAATCAAAGATGGGAATCACATACAAATAAATGCAGTAAAACTTACAAAAAATTTATGAGATGAAATTCTGTGAGCCAGAAAAAATTTCAGAGATTCAGTGTTGTCATATCATGTATAGGGAACTACATAGGGGACGAAACAGTAGGCCTGCTAAATGTCATAGTTTTACCACGGATAGCTAATTTCATTCACCCCAAGAAATATTTGACCAAAAGGCCCTCTGTGAAAGATTTTACCCCTGTGTGGATCACTGGAAATATTTCTGAGATTTGTGTTATGATACTGACATTATATTCCCTTCATACTGTTTGGCCTTAAAATTAATTTTTCCTGCTGCTGGTTTTCACAGAAAAAAATATAGCCTTGATTAAATCCCCCTTACCTGTATAATTTTTAACACCAAATCAAATATAATGTTTTTTCTTTCTCTTCAAAGTGCCCTCATAGCCTTGGCTTCTGAAATGCAAGGGCATGGCCAGAATGCAGATTCCAGGCTATCGACTTTTCCCAGAAAATGAAAACTACGCCTTAATGAATTTAGTTCTTTTTTCACTTGCCCTCTAAAACAATAGAGCTCATCCCAATGAAGATAAGAATTCCTAGATTTTTTTTCACTTCTCACTAATCCTTTATTTTACATCTGAGGCAAGATTGCTAAGAACCTCTTTGAGTTGTAAAACTTAACATTTTTGTAACTCAGAGCTCTTACTGCTTACATCCATAGCTTTATGTATTGTTTAATTCTTAAGATCTGATTTGTAATTGTAAACATTCTTCTCAATAACCATGGCTGGCCTTTACCCTTCTAAAACTCCTAGCTTAAAGATTAGATTGGAACATAACATTGGGAAACAGCAACTGAAAACAAAAAGATATCTTATACCAGTCAGACTGGCACACATCACAAAGAGCTAAAAAAAATGTTGGCATAAATGTGGCAAATTCTGCTTGTGAGAATGTCAACTGATTTATTCTTTTTGTGCAAACAGTTTAGACACTTCTCCATAATAAACAAACAGCAACACCATCAACAAATCAATAATAATTATGAGACTGGGGAGATGATGGCTTGGTGCTAAAGTACTAGTCTTCCATGTTTGAGACTCTGTTCCCAAAATCAAAGCAAAACAAAAATGCCCTAGGAATTGAATTTTCTTCTGATCCAGTTATTACAGTCCTTGGTATCTCCCCCCAAAGCCCCAAAAATCCTAAAGATATCTGCACTCCTTTGTTCATTGCAGTACAATTTATAATAGCCAGGCTTTGTAAACAGCCCAAGTTTCTAAGAAATGATGACTGGACAAGGAATCTATGGTACTATACACAATGGTATACCAATCAGCTTTCAGAAAAAATAAAACCATAAAATTTGCTCCTATGAGGTTGGATTTTGATGATATCATTCCGAGTACAGTTAACCTGAGTGGACTAGAATGAATTCCCTCAGCCACAGGGATAATAAAGAAACCTAGTAAGAAAATGACAAATGCCCAAAGCAGTATTTCAAAGTGCAAGACATTGGAGTTCATTTTTTGCACATTGGATTAACAAATGCAACAGAAACTGAGAACTGATCTAGTAGAAATCATACCATGACAGGGGCATTGGGAGTGAGATAATAACTGGATAGGAAGACATGAGACAATGGCATAGGGAAGCAGACACTGGTTAAGGGTGTGGTGCTGTATAGCTCATGATAAAACCCTACAGTTGTCATATAGTTAATCATGGTACCAGAAATAAAAGTTATAAAAGTTTATTTGAAATGTTATAAAACAAAAACAACTAAAACAAGTGCTTGATTTACACTCCTTCTGTTTAATAAAAACCTATGTGAAAGAGACTTGATATTTCTTCCTGAAACAACTCCTTCTGCTGGCACTTATTATGACCAGAACAATGATCTGGTTCACAGATTCAAAAACTTGATATCTTTCCACTGCATGCCTTTATCCTATCTCTATAAAAGTTTTGAGTGGAAAAAATATCACATAACTTCATATTTCATTCTGTTGATTTAGATACAATGGGCTTAGAATAGCCTTTTAAAAAATTCAGATGTCAGGTAAAAATAGCTTTATAGAAAAATTATTTTAAATAAGTATTTTTCTAAAGCCATGACTTGAAAATTGTTATATTTTTAAAGTCTCTACTGTGAATTAATTTTGATACCTCAAAATACTAGTTAGTATTAAAACTGATTTTCTTTGATGGTTAATTAGTCATGACTAGAACAATATTTTTGAAGTCTAGTTATGAATATGACTAAATTCAAACAAAAATTTCTCTGAAACTTCTAATATAACACAGCTTATAAGACATAAAATAGAGGGCCAGGAACAGTGGCACAGTGGTAGGGCATTTTCCTTGCACGTGCTAACCTAGGACAGACCCCAGAGTCCCATATGGTCCCCCGATCCAGGTGCGATTTCTGAGCACATACCAAGGAGTAACCCCTGAAAGTCACAGGGTGTGTCCCCTCTCCCCCTCAAAAAGACAAAATAGAAAATAATGAAAAATTAAAGTGCTTTCTGCATCATTGCACCTCTCTATTGTCTACTATTTGTCAATCTAGTTCTGTTTTATTTTTGGAAACCTTATGAATAAAACTTACATACTAATTTTTATCTTTCTGGACTTGCTCTGCTAATTTGGCTTAAATTAAGTTAGCTTGGCTATTATTCTCCAATTACCAAATAAGGATTTGAAATTTGACTCTTAATACAAAAACATGTTTTCTAAAATCACCCAGCAGATGGTGCTATTTCACAATAAACAGTGTTATAAGTGCTACCTTACATAGCTTTTAGAAGAGTTTATTTGCTTACCTGGCATTGTAGCTTTTACAGTTCCTTGTTTAGTTTCAGCAACTTTCTTGAGCTCTAAAAGACAAAAACATAAATTACCTTGTAATATATCTTCTCATTTGTTGTGGAGGAGAAGACAGGTTTTTTAAACAAAATAGTTCTTGACTCTCATTTTTGGTTTAGAAATCTACATAAGCTATTATTAAGGGATTCCCCTGGACTTAAATTTACTAAGAGCATATCAAGTGACTGAACCACATAAACATTATGATCATGATATCTGCAAAATTTTTCCTCACTATTGCAGACCATATAAATAATCCTAAATAATATTCATTTAGTGCTTGAATATGAAAATGCAGGAATTATTTCCTCATCATAGGAAATAATTCAGTGATGGATGAAATATTTATATGTAAAAATAAAGCTCATTGAAAGTCACTGAATGACTGATGAGAAAATATAGGTAGAGCAATCAATTTTTATGTGTTTTTGACTTCAAATGCCATTCTCTATACTGGTCTGTGTTTTAAGAGAATAGCCAGCTTCAATTAGAATCTTTCTTGTATGAGGCATTTTGTGTTTGCATTTGTTTCTTTAATTGAAATTTTCTCTTTAAAAAAATGAAATACTATAAAACTGAAGATAAACATAAACAAATTATTTAATTATGGTGGAAACCTAGAACACTAAATTTTTACTAAAAACAAGATTTATAAACATAATGGTTATTTCAGTTTCACATTTATCTTTATTAAGTTTAATAATTAAATGATTGAATAACAACTTTGGTGTGATTTAATTATTTGTTTTTGATATTTTATTTATTTAGTTAGAACATTTGTATCCCTGTGAGTTTTATGTACTAAACAAGTCAGAATGAAGTTACAAAAACACATATGCCACATTTTAATAAATTATTACCAGTGCTGGATAATTTTATTCTGGGTAAAATTATAAAATACAGAATCGAACCAAAATAACTCGGGGACAGGTCCCTGAAGAAAGCTGAGAGACTGAGGTGCACTAAATATGCCTGAACAATGTGAGTACAAGTCACCACCACCCAAGTCACTATAGCGGGCTCCTGAGTGCTGAGTGTTCGAAACCAACACCTGAGCCGGTTGGGACCAGAGGAGTGTGGCCACTCCACTTTACATCTCTAATAAATAAACTCCACCATAAAGCATAGGAAAAACCACACAGCAAACATGACAATAGAAAAACAACGTAAGCCAAATTCAGAAATATTAAGTAAAATGGCAGCCTTGTTGGCTCCAAAAATGCCAACCACCTAATTAGCCTCTAAGATAATGAGCTTAAAGTAGAAATATGGAGGTTGTTCATAAAAACTGAAAGAAAGGTAGAGCTAAATAGACCTCAAATACAGAAATCAGAAAACTCAAGACTGAAATAACAGGACTGAAAAACTCAGTAGATGAAAGAAAAACCTTAATAGAAAGTCTCTCCAACAGAGTAAAAGAAGCAGAGGACAGAATCAGTGAGCTGGAAGATGAGATACTGAACAACTCGATATAGCAGAAGAAATTGGAAAAAAATATCTCAAAGCAAATGATCAGACAATGGAAAAAAATACTCAAGGAATGTGAGCCGATGAAAATTGAAGTCTGATAAATTCAACAGAAAAAACATAAGGATCATTAGAGTCCCAAAGACCCAGGAAGAATAAACGGTTAAGGACATCATTAATGAAAAATTCTCAGAGCTAAAGACAGTATGCAACAAAATGCTGCATTCCCAAAAAGTACCAGATAAAAAAGGCCCAAAGAAAAGCACCCCAAGACACAGCCTAGTCACAATGACCAATCCCACAGATAGGAATAGATACTGAAGCAGCAAGGTAAAAAAAAAAAAAAAAAGCAGCTAGGAAATTACATTCAAAGGAGCATCCTTAAGATTTACAGCCTCAATGCTAGAAGACAGTGGTGAAAAGAAATGAATGCTTCACCTAGAATACTACACCCAGAGAGACTCACTTTCGGGTTTGAATAAAGTATACATGGCTTCACAGATAAACAACAGCTCAGAAACTGTACAGACTCAAAACCAGCTCTAAAAGAAAAGGTCTACTTTTAGGAAAGAAACACCAACAGATACGCCAAACTTCTACACAAAGATGATACTAAATTCCATGACAATTATCTCTCTCGATGTCAATGGACTAAATGTACCTGTTAAGAGACACAGAGTGGCAAAATGAATCAAAAGGCTGAATCCAACGTTTTGTTGCCTACAAGAAACACATCTGAATAATCAAAATAAGCATAGATTCAAAATCAAAGGCTGGAAGAAAATCATCCTAGCAAACAGGACCCTTAAAAAAGCTGGAGTGGCCATATAGTATCAGATGAAACAAACTTTAGATTCAGAAAAGAATTAATGAGAAACTCCAAGAGCTAGAGACAGCATGCAACCAAATCCAATAATATATT
The DNA here is from genome assembly GCA_004027635.1 of Crocidura indochinensis. Lineage (NCBI taxonomy): Eukaryota > Metazoa > Chordata > Mammalia > Eulipotyphla > Soricidae > Crocidura > Crocidura indochinensis. The sequence continues at coordinate 7,147 of PVKC010007000.1, read as the reverse complement.
AGTTTTAAAAAGAGAAATAGAAGAAAGTGGACTAGTAAATATATATATATGGTACTTCATCCCCAGAAAACTGGATACACATTCTTCTCCAATGCACATAGGTTATTCTTCAACATAGACCATATGCTGGCCCATAAAACATATCTTCAAAATGTCAAGAGGATAGAAATTATGCAAACTACCTTCAGAGATGACAGGCACTGAAATCAGATGTGAATTACAAAGAAACACAGAAGAAAAACTTTAATACCTGGAAACCAAATAGTTCACTACTGAGCAACCAGTGGGTCAGAGATGAAATAAGAAAGGAAACCAAAACATTCCTAGAAACAACTAACAATGAAGACATAAATTGTCAGAATTTATGGGACACAACAAAAGCAGTACTAAGAAGAAAATGTATAGCCTTGGAAGCACACATCAGAAAGGAAGGAGCTTATATAAAAAGCTTAATGATACACTTTCAGAACTAGAAAATGACCAACAAAAGGAACTGAAAATGAGTGGACAGAAGGAAAAACAAAGCTAAGAGCAGAAATCAATGAAACGTAAATCCAAAAAACAATCCAATAGTTCAATAAAAGCAAAAGTTGCTTCTTTGTAAAGATAAACAAGATCGATAAACCACTAGCAAAACTCACAAAGAAGTAGACAGAGAGAGAGAGAGAGAGAGAGAGAGAGAGAGAGAGAGATTAATACTCTGGATTAGGAATGAAAAAGGGGAGATCACTACAGATACTGCAGAGATTCAAAGGCTAATTAGAGACTACTTTGAGAAACTGTATGCCACGAAACAAAAAATCTGGAGGAAATGGATAAATTCTTTTTTTTTGGGGGGGGGGTCACACCCAGCAGTGCTCAGGGGTTACTCCTGGCTCCATGCTCAGAAATTTCTCCTGGCAGGCACGGGGGACCATATGGGCACCGGGATTTGAACCAATGACCTTTTGCATGAAAGGCAAACGCCTTACCTCCATGCTATCTCCCGGGCCCCAATAAATTCTTGAACTCATAATCTTCCATAGTTACTTTTGCTACACTGCTTCTGTACAACCCCTTGTTAGCTTGTAGCTTGTAGGAATGTAGCTTTCAGATAAGAGTTGAAGACAATGGAACACAAAAGACCCGGAACATGGCCCATGTCCGTGCATTCGGGTGGGCCTTAACAGATCAGCCTTGTAATATCTGAATTATGTAACTTGTGGCATTTGACTGGTCTATTCCTTTTATCTGCTTCCTGTGCTGTACATTCAGCTCTGATGCAGGGCCTGTTTGGCCATGGTTTATATATATAGTCTCTGCATGAGATTCCAGGTCCTTGACTTTTGGGACCCTGTTCCCAGGTGGAAGTCTTAGACCCTTAGCTAGCTAAGCATATAAAACCCCTCTTTGTGACTTGCATTGCCCGTTGGTCTCTTTGTCTTATTTACAGTAGAAGGTAAATTTGATCTAGCAACATCAAACTTTCCTGATCCTTCAAAATGTATATACCTCTTTTTATAAATACGTAGAAAATAATGATATATAATTTTGTGATTCAATGAGCTGCTAAATTTAATTCTGAATTATTTCTTTCTGTTCTTTTCAGTGCCTGTAGTATTTTTAGAAATAACTATTCCACAAATAGAAAACAGTTAACATTTAAATTTAAAGCTTCTATATTCTTAAAAGTTCTCAAATTGGACATATTATACTTATAGTTCTAGAAAAAATATATTTCAGGGACATTGCTTCATTTCAGTATGATAATTACCCTATTGAGATGAAATTAATCATGAAGCAGCCTTAGGCCATCCTGTCTGACCAAGGGGACTAAAGCCTGAAAGGAGGGCCTACTTGCTGCCAGATATGCAAATTGAAAAAGGTGCACAATGCAGAAATATGAATAATTTATCAAAATAATCTGTTATTGCTAGAGGTTAAAAATATAAATAAGCTAGCAGTATTATTTATAATAGGTAGCATAATTTAGTTAGACTTTTCATCTCAGAAAAATCTTCATCTCATCAAGCAATGCATTTTGTGCTGGTATATAGGTAGTTTTTAACTTAAAATCACTGCAATATAGTTCTTTTCAGATAAAAAAATGACTTTTTCATCCTCTAATATAGTCCACTGGGTTTCTTAATCTTTAGAAAAAACACATTAAAGCCATTGTAGGTATTTCTGATTATGCCAACCTTATGTTGTTTTAATTACAATTCTACATATAGTTTCTGCACATGAAATTAGTCATTTTCTATATTTCCTGAAAAGAATGAAGTAGTGAAGAGAGCTATTTTCTATAGAATAATATATACTGCCCTTCATGGTTTATCTAATCACCAAGAGACAGTGTGTTCAAATGACAATTCCAAGTATTTAACAGCTTACAAATGAAAATGGAAGATATATATATATATATATATATGAATAGATACTTATACATGTATATTAAATGATGAAACTAATCATTTTTAATAAAAAAAAGTTAAGTTAGGAATGAGTTAAAGAAAATTTCTCTTTAAATAATATAACTAGGTTAGGGAAAATTTATTCTATTTTAATTAGGAAAAAGACTCCTGCCAATCAACTCACAAAACAAGATGGAGCAATCATGAGAAGGTATAACATTTTATTCCAGAGGTTGCCAGAAAGAGAAACATTTGTTTGAAATAGATAATGATCTTCTTAAAGCAAAGAGACTACACCAATTCATATCATTTTTTCCCATACTACAACTAGTAAATTTATATTATTTTAAATTTTTATTTAAAAATGCAGTGATTTACAAAGGCATTCATGCTTCAATTTTAGACATACAATGTTCCAACACTAATCTTACCATCAGTATCAACCTCCCTCCACCACTGTGGATTGCACTATTGTTAATGAAGGGCACATTGCATATCATTTTATCCCCTTTCAGTACCCAGTTATTGCCCATATTGATCTGTTCTGTACCATAATTGTCCTAGACCAGGGGTCTCAAACTCAATTTACCTGGGGGCCGCAGGAGGCAAAGTCAGGGTGAGACAGGGCCGCATCTCTGGGTCTACATCATTACCACCCCACCCCCAGGTCTACCATCTATAAAAGGCACCTTTATAAGTTTCACTGTTAAAGTTTTTGTCTCATATTTTCAATGTTATGACTCTTCAGATAGGAAACTTAGTCCTGTCCTTACTTAACACCACCGTGTACCTGAATCCCCTTGAATCTCTATTCCCAGTTATTTAACAACTGTCTTTATCCCACTTCACCCTAGTTCTGTCCTCATTATACTAGGCAAACTCCATTTACTCCATTGCATTCCTTCATATATTATAATTACCACATATAAGTGATATTTTCATATATTTATCCCACTTTTTTGAGTACCTTATTTAACACAATACCTCCCAGTTTTATCCATGTAACACCAAGTTGCGGCCTTTTGGCTAAGATCAAGTGTAGTAACACCAAGTTGCATGACTGCATCACTCCGTAGAGTTATGCAGCATTCCATTGTACTACATCTTCATGATCTGCTCATTTGATGTTGGATTGATTGATTCCCACTTTTAACTACATAGTGTTGTGATAAATAGTGGTGGGCATATGTCTTTTTTGAATGAATATTTTTCTGTTCTGGGGATAGATACCCAAAAGTGGATTTACAGAGTCATAGGGAAGTTCAATTCTAAGTGTACTGAGACCCTTCATACTGATTATCATAGCAGTTGAATTGGACAACATTCCCAACAGCAGCAGCAGACATGAGTTCCTTTACACATCCCTGTCAACATTGATTGTTCTCAGTATTTTTGATATAGGCTATTCTCTCTGGCATAAAATTAGGATTTTGATTAGGATTTACATAATGGTAAGTGATAATGAGCATTTTTTTATATATATGGCACATTGTGTCATGATTTGGACTTCTTTAAAGAGATCTCTGTTCATTTTCTCTCCCCATTTATGATGGATTTTAGTTTGGGGGGGAGGGTTAATCTTTGTGAATGCTTTGTATCCTAGTTATCAACCTTTCATTAGAGTGCTGATACAAATATTATCTCCCACTCAACAGTCTTTTAGTTCTAGCCTCTGTTCCTTTGTTCAACAGAAACTTTCTAAATTGATAAATTTCTATTTGTTCAGTTTTGATTCTAAAATTGTTATTATTGGTATCATATCACTGATGCTTTAGATAGAATTATTGTAGTGTTCTGCCTGTTTTCCTCAATGTACTTTAAAGACATATGTCTGATCGCAAGGTCATTGATCTACTTTTAAGTTGGCTTCTGTGTAAGGTGTGAGTTTTAATTTCTAAGTATGGTTATCTTCTTGTTACTTTCTTGAGTATTTCCCTCCACCCCTATTTTTCTGCCTGCAGCTTCCTGTTTTCCCTAACCTCTTATTTTAAGACCCGCCCTTACTTGGAATTTAAAATAAAGAATAAAAGAGTCTGCCTTGCGGAGGAAAAAAGGGAATAGCAAATAGCAGAGAGCCAGAAGAGAAGCAGTGAGGAGGTGCTCAGTAAGAAAGCAAATAGCAGAAAGACTCATAGCAGAGAAAAATCCATAGAATAAAGCAAGCTGACTCCAGTGAATTTTTTTTTGCTTTTTGGGCCACACCCGGTGTCTCTCAGGGGTTACTCCTGGCTAAGTGTTCAGAAATTGCTTCTGGCTCGTGAACCATATGCACTCCAGGGGATCCAACCAAGGTATGTTCTAGATCTGCCATGTACAAGGCAAGCACACTTCCACTGTGCTACTCCAGTAAAACATTAACTGACTGCTTGTGAATTATTTCTCCATCACTATCCTTTTCATTAGATCTGTCTGCCTGAATAGTTAGAAACACAGTGTCTGGGGTGACCTCATCTAGCACATGGACTTTATACTTTATTTTTTATTTTTAATTTTTACAGATCTTGTCAAATGTTTTCTCTGCATCTATTGATATGATCCTATGATTTTTTTTCTGATGTGATGCATGATGTTAATCGAGTTGCCTATTTTATATCACCATTACACTTGGAGAACAAAGCCTCATGATCATGATATATGACTGTATTCTTCAGCTGGATTCAGTTTGCTAAGATTTTTGTTGAGGGTTTTTGCATTAATGTTCAACAGGAAGACTGACCTGAATGTTTTTCTTTCAGTAGTAGCTCTGTCAGCTTTGGATATAGTTTTTCGTTCTTATCACTTTATTTAAGCACTGTGGTTCAAAGTTGTTCAGAGTTGAATTTCAGTTATAGAACACCCTACACTAATGCACCTTTGCATATATCAATGTCCTCTGTTGTTTCCCTCATACCCATATGTTCCCTCTTATCTCTGGGGCAGGCATTTTCTCTCTCTCTCTCTCTCTCTCTCTCTCTCTCTCTCTCTCTCTCTCTCTTTCTCTCTCTCTCTCTCTGTCTGTCTGTCTTGTTTTTGGCACTGTGGATTGCACTATTGTTAATGAAGGGCACATTGCATATCATTTTATCCCCTTTCAGTACCCAGTTATTGCCCATATTGATCTGTTCTGTACCATAATTGTCCTAGACCAGGGGTCTCAAACTCAATTTACCTGGGGGCCGCAGGAGGCAAAGTCGGGGTGAGACAGGGCCGCATAAGGGATTTCACAAAGAAAGGGGGGGGACAACGGGCAGGAGCAGTGGAAATGATGTCTGCGCTAAGTATTCGCGATTTTTCACTTACTGAATATTAGCAATAAAAATTGCATTCCTAAGAGAAAAAATAGCAAAAAATTACATCTAAACATTTGCATACCCCGAACAGAACTGCTCCAGGTATGCAAATGTTTAGTGCAATTTTTTTCTTACTAATGCTATTTTTATTGCGATCATTCGGTAAGCGAATAATCACAAATACTGCGATGTTTGAAGGCCGGCCGCCGGCCACAAAATGAAATTGGGCCACGAGTTTGAGATCCCTGTCCTAGACACTTCTCTACTCTAAATGCACTCACCACTCTTTGTGGCAAGCTTCCAACCATAGTCCTTTTTTTTTTTTTTTTTTTGCTTTTTTTTTTTTTTTGGGGTCAAACCCAGCAGTGCTCAGGGGTTACTCCTGGCTCCATGCTCAGAAATTGCTCCTGGCAGGCACGGGGGACCATATGGGGCACCGGGATTCGAACCGATGACCTTTTGCATGAAAGGCAAACGCCTTACCTTCATGCTATCTCCCGGGCCCCTAACCATAGTCCTTTTGACCCTTTCTCTATTGTCTTTGGATATTATTGTCTTTGGATATTATTACTGTACTCTCTTTTGTTTTTCTTATATTCCACAAATGAGTGAGATTGTTCTATCTCTCTCTCCATCTCACTCATTTTACACAGTATAATATCTCCAAGTTCTGCCATGTATAAGCATATTTCATGACTTCATTTTTCCTAGCGGTAGCATAATGTTTCATTGTGTAGATGTACCACCACAATTTCTTTAGCCACTCATCTGTTATCAGACATCTGGGTTGCTTACAGATCTGGCTATTATAGGTAATTCTGTGGTAAAAATAAGAGTGCAGAGAGTATTTTTGTGTTATGTTGTTGTGTACCTAGGGCATAGTCCTACACGTGGTATTGCTGGATCAAATGAAAGCTCATTATCTAGTTTATTGTGGAATATTCATATTGTTTTGGCAATTTGCATAGCAAATTCCAGCCTCCTTAGCAAGAACCACTTCTGGAACAGTGGTCATATTGATTACATCTGCAACCCCCCATGTATGGAACATGAAGCTTTCTGTCCGGGAGCTAAAATGAGGTCCCTCGATGGCAACCATTTTCCCTTTTGAGTGGCACCAGAGTCCAAGCTTTTTGGCAGTTTCTATGAAGACTTCTCTTGTTTTGGGACAGAATGGCTCAGCCATTGGAATGTGGCATACTCCTCTGGTACAGGAATGACTTCCATCATAAAATGTCTGAGACCTCTGGTGGTCCTATCAATGAATTGGTCAATGATGACAATGTCACCAGACTGGATCTCCTCCCTCAAGGAGCCACAGGCCGTGGTCACTATGACATGAGTGCAACCTTCCTTCAGGGCCCAGATATTGACCTGGTAGTTGACTTTGGAAGGCATGATGGTGTGCTGCCACCCAAGCCTTGCAAGGAGGACACAGTCCACATTCTTTTTTTTTTTTTGTCCCCTAAATTCCCAATACAGACC